>PNEQ01106069.1:0-39776 GCA_003012365.1 Medauroidea extradentata
AATTAGCTCATCTAGTTTTCCCGTAATGGCACTTCAAAGTCAAAATTTGCGTATTTTTACTTCATACAAAACTTGAAAACCAGTTAACATAATGAAATGAAAAAAATCATATCAAAACTACGCATTACTGTCTATGGCCTGTAGCATTTAAAACCCGTTACAAAAAATGTTTATGTTAAATAAAAAATTTCAAAATTTACATTTTTTTGGTACTTTTAGAAATTTATTTTAAACACAGAAATATGTTATAATGTGTTTGTATATGCTTCAAGCCGTAGACGGTGACGTGTAGTTTTGATGAGATTTTTTCCATTTCATTATATTTACTGGTTTTCAAGTTCTGTATGAAGTAAAAATATGCAAATTTTGACTTTGAAGTGACATTACGGGAAAACTAGATGAGCTAATTTTTTTTCCGTTAGATGTTAATGTACTCTTTAGTAATGTCTACAAAACTAACACTATTTTATACAAATATAAAATTATGAATTTTTCCCCACTTGAACGCCCTTAATGCTGCTCGTTTCCAACATTTATTGTAACATTGATAAAAAAAATAAAGTACTGTAAACAATTACCATTGGTGTCTTCTCAACCACACCCGATACCCCTGAATACTCATTACTCCTCGACTACTGGTTTCCTACACATGGTTATCTGGCGAAACATATTTGTGTTTGTCACCATCTTCTCTATTAGCCTACTTTGGGCATTGCATTTTTAAAGTACAAACACAGACATATATAAACATACATACAGTATATATCCTTCCTGTAGCAATAGGCCTACTTCTTTAATTTTTTTTCTTAAAACACGACAGTCATCTTTAAAATTGGCCCACAAAGAGTTTATAAAACACCGATTGACAAATTTAAACTGCATGGATACAAGCTTAACTGACCGAGCTCTTAAATGTGTATGTTGGCAATTAAGAATATTTCTAAATTTACTTTATTGCGCCTCCTTTCACGGCAGATGGTCACCATGTGGAGGAGAGAGTGAACGCCCTTCTTTGAAACGGTCTTTACCTCGTTTACAAAGAAACACAGTGCGTTTGTGGCCAGTACTGCCAAGTCACCTTCGGAGTGAAATGTTGCAGGTTCAAATCCTGAATTAAGTCACGAATAAGAGGCATTTTGAGATTGCATTCGAGTTGTTTAGTGTGTCGCAGTCATACCAAAGGTGCGACTTGAATTACACTGGTTGTATTCTGAGCAGAAGATACCTACCATGAATTAGCTGATAGGAAAAGAACTCCTTCGCACGCATGCTACGGTCGTGCGACGTCATCATATTATGTATGTTGATCAGTCGAATCGATGTTACTTTGAAAAGCTGTTCTACATGTCATGTGGTATAGACATGTTGAGGGCAGATAACACGGGAGAGCGCAGTGGCCGACATAGTCGAGACTACCGTTGGTAACATCGAGACCGAGATGTTGACGTGATATGTCGACGGTCGACGTAAAATTCTATAGCATATGTCCCAAAGCCCTACGGCCCAAGCACGGCATGCACTTTCACCCCCTTTCCAACTCTCACTGCACTATTGCTGACGTGGGCAGAGTGAGTACGGCACAATTGAGGAGTCGGCTGTAATAAAGGCTTTAGTAAGCTAAGGCCTTTCTTCAATCGAACAATTTATCTTGTTCGATTACGTCCACAGAAGTCACCTACAAAATTTTGTACCGATATCTAAGTTCTCCGCCAAGTTATGAATTTTTGTCTTGACCTGTGCTGGTACCATTATGCTATTAATAATTTCTGTTTTATCTTTGACTATAGTAACTACTATTCATTTGTGCAATGTAAATATATATTACTTATTGGTATTAAGAGAAAATAATGCGAGAGAAAAGTGAAATAAAAAAACACGAATTTCTCCAAAACATATACCTGCGTCATTATCTCACAATGCACTTTTCTTACTAAAGACTTTATTCGAGCCAACTCCTCAATTAGTGATAATAGGACGTCATGTGGAACGATGGCAAGTGAATACCCTCCTGGCGCACAATCAGACACGTTTGTTTTAAGTTAGGATAAGCAGAACAACTTAATGACCGAATACTATTGTACTACAAATATGTTGTGCTCGATCTAAAGATGGGGTATCAGTCGCAATATTTATTTATTATATTCTGAGAAGAAAATAACTTGCAATAATAAAGTGAATTATATTTACCTTGCGCAACAGTACAAGCATCGCGGTTAAACTTTTAACGTATATTTAGGCCGCAATCGGTCAAGCAAAAAAAAAATTAAAATTTAAAAAAAAATATATATATATAAGTGTTTTACCGCGGCCTAAATATACGTTAAGTTAACAGTTCAAATGCTATGCTAGTAGTGTGGCGCCAAGCATGAATAGAATGCACGCTATATCAAATTTCACACATTTCTTTTTACAATGTAAATCTATCCACTAATAATAGTCGGACTCGGACAAAATTTTAAATGGGTTTGATTAAAAATGTTAAGGGCGCGGTCTACCACAATTTTCATCATCATTATTTTAAATGGCTTGTTAAAGTCATATTTTGCGTGTTTCCGTTTTAACGACTACACTAAAACCAACTGATGTACCAAACTCAAAAAAATCACAGTGCATAAAAACATTGCTTACTACAATGACATGCTCATGAAATAAAAGAATAAAAAATTTTTGTATTTAAAAAAAATTATTGAACTTTTTAAATTTTTATTTTCAGTTTCAGCATTTTTTTTTTAATTCAAATAATTTTTATTCTTTAATTTCATGAGCATGTCATTGTAGCCTGCAATGACTATAACCACTGTGATTTTTTTGAGTTTGGTATATCAGTTGGTTTTAGTGTAGTCGTTAAAATGGAAACATGCAAAATATAACTTTAATAAGCAATCACGCGAAAACTATGAGAGATAAAAATATTCCATAAGAGCCAAATTTAGTCACATTTTGTGTCTAAAATAAGAAAAAAAAATATCTGGTACAAATAAAAAATAAAAAAATGGTGATGAAAATTGCGGTAGACCGCGCCCTTAACAAAACATTATGGTATTACACATTTTTCCTTTAGTAAAAAAAATATTTACTAGGTTAAAATAATTATCTGTCCAAACAAAATACAACTATGTAATTTCAACTTGTTTTGTAAAAATGTTGCCTTAATCTTTAGCTCACTGACGTGCCGCAACTGTTGTCACTTGTGCACAAGAGCTGTCATGTAGATAGTGAGGCGGCCACTGCTATGATGTGCAACTGTTTGTTTTGCCACATTCCAGCACTTCTCCAGTGTAGGGCCTCGTTCCATGTCGTCCTTTATGGTGTGCGGACGCCTACGAGCACCTAGTAATAAATCTGCATTCGGGGTATGATAGATACCCTCGCTCTCGAGTATCTTACCCACGCGATATTTATTATTAACACAGGAGATAGGGTACTTGCCTCGGTTCGATTCCTGCTGAGGTCACCTTAATTTTCGTACGTGTGGTGATGGTGCCGGACGATGCTGTTGGCCAGGGGGTCCCCCTTCCTCCGGCCCTTCACTCCACTGCCGCTCCATACTCACCTCATATAAACCTCTCCTCAGCCCCTCTCCGAGCTTAAAACTGCCTGGATGGCGCTCGAACAGGGTGCAGCGTGTTCGGAGTTTCATTTTTCTCAAAGATAAAAAAAGTGTGTCCACAATGCTCATATACGAAAAGAAAACACACTTCACACTACTTGTTGATGTGACTTTCAAGACACCACGCACATTGGAAGCATTATTTTATAGCCCTCAAACTTAACTAAAATCGGCTTTTCCACGCGGTTGTTTCTCAAGATATATGTAACGGATATGTTCGAAATCGAGGTCTACAAGTACATTGTACTTTGCTACAGTAACGTGTTCAATACAATGATAGGGTCACCGCTTAAAGTCCCACAGTAAAAACGTTACGGCGGGAACACTGCGCGCGTGTTTACAACTCTGGGCGTAGAGGCGATACCTGTGCCAGCTGGCGTCGCTCGTAGCGCTTCGTTGATTTTCGCCTCACACACACAAATACACCCTTCACCAGGCAGCCGCCTTAAGGGTGTTCAAGTGCGATAAAATTATAATTTTATATCTTTATGAAATTGTGTTAGTTTTGTAGACAATACTTGAGAGTACAGTTTCCTCTTATGAAAAAATTTTAGCTTTCATAGTTTTCTCATAACGGTGCGCCAAAGTCAAAATTTGCTTGTTCTGCTGCCATGCAAATAATGAAAACTGACCTACTTAAATAAAAAAAATTCACCGTGATATTACATCCCATGAACTACACAATAAAGTATTTCAAATACCATAACGTAATATTTTGGAATTTTTAAACAATTGTAGAACTACAGGAAAAAAAGTTGAAACTTCAGCAATTTTTTTTAATACAAAAATTATTCACTGGATTTTAAAAATATTTTAATACGTAGCCAGTTGCATGTTATTTCACTGTGAATTATTTCACTTACGTAAGTCAATTAGTTTTCACTATTTGCACGGCAGCAGAACATGCCAATTTTGACTTTGACACACCGTTATGAGAAAACTATGAAAGTTAAAATTGTTTCGTAAGAGGAAACTGTACTCACAAGTATTGTCTACAAAACAAACACTATTTTACATAAATATAAAATTATGATTTTATCGCACTTGAACACCCTTAAGGGCTTAGGCCCAAGTTTGTCGGCTTTCGAGAAAATTATTTTTTAAAATCCATACGAGAGTCGATATAATAAAATTGCTTCGTAACTTTGTTGCAAATTGGTTTTACTATGCAATGTTATTTTTCGAGACAAACTGTATGATTAGTATAGCTAATTTATTAATTAAAAGGAAATTTCGTTAATTAATTAGCAACTATTTTGCTGTCTTCTGTCTTGACAAAATTAGAGTACGCCATTTAAATCAGTCATAACAAAGTTACGAAGCGATTTTACGATATTGGCTCCGATTTATGATTTAAAAAATAATTGTCTTTAAATGCGAAGAAACTCGGGCCCATGCCCTTACTATGGTCCTTTAAGCTGTGGCTGTTAAGGGTGCAGAGGTTGGCACCCCTACATAGACAGTTATAAATAAGATGGCTTACATGTTGGTTGTTCCTTGTTATTATAAATAAAGTGTGTATAGAATTAATATGAAACACTGGTCATATATTTTACTGGAAGAAAGCCTGTGGCAAAGTTTAGTGCACGAGTCTGTCAAGAGTTTTGCATACATCCAGATAGTACTTTCTGAAGTACTGCAGTCTGGAAAAGTTGATTCCAGCAATGGAGGGAGGGCTTAGTAGCAGAGTTTTTAATGAGCATTATGTCTTAGCAACGACATTCTGCCCCTGTCCGCAGTATGTTTTCTTGTATTTTGGCACAATGGGCACATGTGGCATATATTTGTAAAAATACATATTTACAAACACACTTCAACACATTTGAAGCATGTGGTAAGGCAGCGCCCTTAAGTGCTTCCCAACATCTCTACACACATCCGCACTGTGTTCGTAACCTCTCACTCAGCCAGCTTCCTCTCATTTATGTAAACCCTGTCTATACCCAGGAACAATGTGTTGATATTCAATTCTCCAAGTGTAATCAATTCAGCATGTAAACTTTTAGGGATGTTAGATAAGATCGAAAAAAAAAAAATATATATATATATATTTTTTTTTTTTGTTAAATAACTATAGGTTGGAAACTGATTACTTTAACACTTTTTAACATAATTGAGAATAAAAAATACATATATTACAACTAATACTTTGCAAAAAGTTTTCAAAAGTAGAGCCTTCTGCTTTGATTTGAGATTCGCAACCACACATGTTACCAAATACCCTTGCATGTGCTGTAGATAGTAGTAAGTAGCTACTAGCACCCGAGCACTAGCTCTTCCTCTAATTTAGTCTTATACTAACAAAACTTGTCGTGTGTCCTTGCACAAAACTTGAAAATAGATAACGTCATGAGTACAAGCTTACAAGCTTGCCATCATGCAATCAGTTCACCGCTGCCAATCTATTGCTGGGTTTCAAATGCTCAGACAACTTGGTGTGTTAAACAAATATTAATGATTATTTAACCACAACAAAAAAATGTTTTTATGGTCTCCATCCTAATATCCTAAAGTTTTCAGTACCGGTATGTGAAAATAATATTTCAATATATTCAAGTTTTTGTTTGGTGAAATATTTAGGTTGCAATGACCTGGAATTGTTGTATGTAAACACTGTGTTTCTTGCAAATCTTAGTAAAAAAAAAAATGACTGAAAAAAAAGAACACATGACCAACGATCTCTAAAACTGTGATAAATTCATCAGTTCACAGTTTTCTTTGATTTAAATACAAGCATACAACACTATACTCTGAAAATAAAGATACACATTACAAGTATTTTTTTACCTCAATAAACTTCTAACATGTGTAGGTACACAATGAAGGTAATGTGTTGTTACAAACCTAGGTACTAAGCGTTCTTTGCTAATTAAACTGCTTGAATATCTATCCAAATAATCTGCATGATAGGCAGCATCTCTCAGCACTCTGTTACTATGCAAATTTAATTATTTTAATTTTACAGCTACTTGTCTATAAATCAAAGTTAGTACTCTGCAAAATTGTGCTGTGACATTTTAAATGGATGCAAGAATAGTTTAGTGTATGATATTTAATAAAAATTTTTCTTAGTTATGTTTTGCCATGCCTTACAGTAATAAAACTGATGCCTACCTTTACTCTGTTTCATGGTAAGTTTGGATAAATTTGACAGCAACTTATGGGCAATAATTTTCAGTATTTTGTGAATTGTTGCATAATGCACGACGTTTTAGCTCTAAAATGAACCTGAGATGTCCATTTCAGCATTTGTACTGCAAAGTTCGTCTTGTATGCATGCATGTTTGTTTTGGGCTGTGTCACTAGAATTATTCTTTTTTATTTACATATGTAGAAAATGGGCCTGATCCCTATATTTAGCATTAATTACTGAATGGTCCTGTATTTTTTAATTCTTCATACCAACAGTTTTGGTTTGTCAATGCATTCTTTACAAAAGAATACCATTCAATTGTGAAAACATAAATGTTTTCTGTCACCAAACACTCAAGACTAAAAAAACTGGCAATTTTCTAATCTCAACAGGTTGGATGATCAGACTCTGTATTAAATATTGCAGAGGAGCAGTTATGTTACCGAAGATGCTCTTCTTTTAAACCTTTCCAAAGTTAAACTAAATTTTTTTTAAATCAATACTGGCTTCAGCCACTTTCGTATTAGACACTGACATATATATGTATATATTCACGTTATATAACAGTTTGTGACCAACTAACAGATTTCATTGTCATTATTCACGATGTGTCACTTGCCGGTACTCTGTCACCACTTCATTACGAAACAATTGGGCTTGGACGGATATAGTGAATTTATCAGGGGTCAGTATTTAAAGTATAACATGCTAACAGTAGCAGTTAATGCGTTGGACTTCACAGTGATTCGAGTCTATGTGCTTAAGCCATGAAGGAAAAATTCTTTGGTGCAACTTTCCATTCAAAAAACCCTGTGAATTGTAGATACAGATTTATAAAATAGTGTGCAGGGTAGTGAGTACAATAGTGTGGGTATGCTGACAGCATAAGGCTTGTGCTACTTGCAGATGGAGAACCCATCATTCGTTCACGACTCAGAGGCGGGTCGCGAGATGAGCAGCACTGTCGAGCTGGGCGACATGGAGCGTAAGACACTCGGCTGCCCGCAGTCTTGTGTGTCGCTGCAGAAACAGCAGCTACTGAAGGAGAAGCGGCTACCAGAGAGTCCTTGGCACCAGCTGAAGACCATATTCCTAGTGAGCACGCTGGTGCTGCTCGCCGTCTGGGTCGTTATTTACGTCTCGCTCAGCCAAATGGAGCTGCTGTGAGGGTGCTACTGTTCCCTTTCCTGAGTGTATCCTGGCACGTTGGTCGAACAGCAATCCTATAACACCCTCGTCCGGAGACCAGCAGCAGCCACGAGGACTCCCTTCGAGCGTGTCCACTGGAAAACACATTACAAGATGTCCAGTACGTGAACATCCTCGTTGTCTGCTTCAGAACTCTCACATGCCACAATGTTGCACACAGGTTCCAGTGTCCTATGCCCACCAATGCGAGAGAACTATATGCCCACCACATCGGGGACATTCATCACATAACAGACTAAGAGAGAGCCTGTGTAACTGGAAGGCAGCTAACCAGGAAGGCAGAAATAGCTAGTGATTTATGTTGACTTTCCAGAATTAATTGTGACTTACCAAATGTGTTAGTGGGAATTTATGCGTGGCCGGTGAAGTAAGACTTGATTATATATGATGTAACAAAATTCGCACCCACTGACAACAGAGATGAAAAACTCGGTGGAAAAATTACCAGAACAATCCCATTATAATATATGATAGTATGGATATAATTGGTATCTAACATGAATTCCTTGCTGAGGTTGACTTTAATTAATTGGATAAGATACACAGCTTCACACCTGTTTATATTGTCAACACATGTCTTCAAAACTATTTTAACAAATTCAAACTGTGGCTTGAATATCTGTTTACTTTGGTTTCTAAACCGACTGATTATTTCATAATATCTAATAATATTCCTTGACATGCAATCAATCACGTTACATTACAGCTCAGAGGAAATGTGCTCACGATGAAATTTGAAATTGCATTTGTTTATGTAAACCCTGCACCAGGCCTGCACCAATCCATTTGCTTTTGACACAATTAGGACTTCAAAGTTAGCTGATTCTCTGTTGGCATGCATTCTTCACTTCACTGTGGGGAAAGAAGTACCTCCCACATAATATTAAAATCATACACATATTAAAAACATATGTAATGTAAAAGAGATATTAAACAAAATAATCACATAAAAAAGCTGTGATTAAACACACTGAGCTACATTCAGACCAGAAATACAGTGCTGTAAGAATTACGGTTTCCCACATCAAATTTGAAATATTTCACCTCCATTTTTACCCCGGATTCATGTAGACAATACTGTGGCCATAAAATCTGGGAGTATAAACTACTGCATTAAGTATGAAGAGTAAACAATATTCACTAACTACTTGTTTCACACTTACAAATATTTAAGTTTTGATGATTTCTGGTGCTTTCATTTGTAGGTATCAAATAATTTTCAATGTTATCCAATTTTTCCTTCAACAAAGTACTTGTGATTATCTCCACTTATATAATTACAGGCCAGTGTCGGTGCGACACACAATCCTCGAGTGATTCTCACACTTATGTCAACAAAGACTATAATACTGTTGAGTAGTTTAGCTTTGGTAAACTAGGTTTCCCTCAATTTTGTTAGTATTTAAGTGTCGTGTAAGCTATGGTTACTTATTATTATCTGATTTGGCATAGAGTAGTATCAGTTATATTAAACAATATACGTATTCTTAAAGTGTAACAAAGTTGCAAATCAGAAAAAAAAAGAAAGTACTCTGTAATCATCTTAAACATATTAGTTCTCACATTTTAAAGGATCTACATACAAGTACACGACAGGCTTCAACATCCAATCATGGAAAATTATGTGGCGGCAGCTGCCATGTTTGATATTGGATTAGTTCTTTCTGCCTGGAACTCACTCCACAGAATACAGGTACTTATGAATGACACTTTAATTAAGTCTTCAGATAAAAATGCTTTACATTCTTCCATACAACTCAAGTTATCAGTAATATCAGTGAACAGGCTACATGTTAATATATTATATTATTTTCAGTCCAGTTGAACACGTACCCTGTTTTGGTATAAAGGATTGCAAATTTGAAGCTTCGGGTGGATAGAGACCTATATTTTTATATCTTCATCTTTGTGTTCTGAATATTGTTTATGGTCATTAGTAGTATGGCACTTACTCGCAAATACAAAAGCAGATAAACTAAATTGTTTAGAAAAGAACATGTCATATGTATATTTTTTTTTTTCCTTTGTCATTATTATGGTTCTTAGTAGATGCCATTGTAGTTGACTATACAATTGCACATTGCAAGCAATTGAATAACTATGTCAAAATGATGAAACATAACCAGAACTAGCTGTTCTCATGTTTTATTTTCTACGCATATCTTTTGGTTTGGCTATACTACAGCTGGTAGCTTTTGACATGCTAAGTTTTGAGCTCTGACCACCAATAGGGAAAATTCAAATTTATTTTATTTTTATTTAAGAGTGTGTTTAATTTAATGAACAACAGTACCATTCTTTCTTTCATTGCGTCTGTGTATCTCCAGGAAAACTGAAATACAACGAGCAGTCTGTTTTGCACGGCAAAAACGTGAACCGCCATGTTGATGTCCCTGTGACGTCACGATACTGTACATTTTAATGTACGTAACACACAAAGACAGCAACATACGTTCAAGTCGTGAAATTGTGTTGAATAAAGTAGTTTATGCGGTAAAATCCAGTATGGCTTGAACTCCGAAGAGTATAAATGTAGATAGCAGTTCGTTTGCGCAGGAATAAAATGCAACTTTCTCGAAATAAAATCTTAACTTTAGCGCAGCCTGATAAATCACGGCAGACTACATGGTTTAAGCTTCAAGAAGAGACCTAATAGTCTGCTATTAACGAAAAAAAATACAGTATACGTACGTAATGCTATATTTCGTATAACATAACACAGTTAGCATAAACTAAATAAGTTCATTTAAGTTAAAAATTGCTGTCAATAGCGTGCAGTTTGCGACGAAATCTCTGCAGCTATAGGGTTTTGGCTGTTCCAACGTCATTAGCCAATAGGCACCCATGATTGGCAGATAATTCGAGGGGTGGGTGGGGTCTTGCGAAACTTGCCCCGAGATGGCAGCACAGCTGTCTCAATGCCATTCACAAGAAACGTAAAAGGTACTAAGAGAAAAAAAGTACTTGTAATAAAATAATTTATCTGCATATTATTTTACCGACTCGTGCAACTAGAATGTTCGATCATATTCAGTGCCAGGTTTGGTTAAATGCATTCCAAATATTAGCTCGATAGATTCACTTTTTGTACGCATGTGATCTTCATTCGCCTGACCTTTCAAACCTAAACTTAAGATTAAATATCGGATCTGAAACATTAAACTGAATTCGTAGTAAGTTATAATCTCCCTGGAACTTAAATTAAATTTACATAAACTCAAACCTATAGCTAGAACGTCGCAATGTGTGAGAGTTAGGCCTACTAATACATTGCTGTCTTCACTCCTTTAAAATCAACTCAAGTGAAATAAATCTTCGTTGTTGGCTACCAAATCTACAACCATGCATTCCCAAAAAACAGGTGAATTCCCCCAATTAACTTTTAAGTAACCGGGTCTGCTAAATTTTATTAGTTTTATAAGTCGTTGAAAAATTCCAATACACACAATAGTGCCTGGCGTGCGGTGGCTAACCGAAACAAGTAAGTACATCATAAATGTGTTTGCCAATAAGAACGCGTTGCCAGTGTTTGTGGCGGCATTTGAAAATATGGCATTTTTAAAGCTGAATAATTCAAAAATTACAATGTTCACGAAACAATTCCTTTGTCTGGCTGCATTCAGTGCTTAAATAATTCAGAAGAATGAGGTAAACATTAAAAACTTTTTTCTAGGAATTTTCCCTATTCTGTACAAGACCTCAAGGTTAGTTATGTGCTTCAAGTTCTGGCACAGCATTTTTTGCATGCTACATGCAAAATTGTTACGATCAAATGAAGCTTTAAAACATGACCATCTGCGTTCATTTTACCACTTATTGTTACACCACTCTCTAAACACTTTTATAGTACTAATGTGAGGCTAATTTCTTCTTCGACACCAAAACCCATGTGCCTACATAAGAATGTGATCAACATAGGCTATGTTCATTTTATTACTGAGAGTACTGAGAAGACTGCAGATAATATGTTTGACACGCCTGAGAGAGTAACGGTTACATCTTTAGCATTGGATATGATTTTCTATTCTAATATGGCTACTGATGATGCCACGCATTGCCAAAATATACTTCATGAATTGCTGCATCTTCACAAATAGATTTAAACTTGTTGACTGTTTTCGTCACATGGCCCTGCCATCTTGCGTTTTCTGCTATTGATACGACCGCCTCACAATGCTCTCAGACGAAGGTATAGCTTCCAACCCCAAGACACCAAAACTCAACATAACACACCAGCTACCGGGCAGCAACTTCAGTAAATAAAGAAGTGGTCGTCTGTGATCTCAGCTGCTTTTAGTAAATAAAGAGGTAGTCGTTTGTAATTTCAGCTACTCCCCATCAAAAAAAGTAACGTAACCATACACACATATTTTTCTCAATAAACATTATTTGGTCGATATCCTCGAAGCCTCAGAGATCTGACCTCTAGTTTGCTAGTCTTGTCATTGTAACAACTGCCATATCAGTGTTCTCCAGCTCTCCTACCATGTGACTTATCCAGGTAAGTGTGGACTGTCAGTGGTACAATTTATCACATTTAGTAAACACTGATTCCTGAAATTCTTCTTCAAAGGACTGTGATTGGGAAGAGACTGAAATAAATGCTCATTCATAATTATTAATTTGTCATTCACAGAAATGATATGATTTTTTTTTATAAAATAAGTCTCAAAATGAAAAATGCACCAGCCTATCAAATATAATTTAATAAAGAGACTTTAGTGGTCTTTATTAAGTTTATAACTTGCTGTTTGTTACTAAAATTAACAAAAAAATTTTTTAAATAAAAGTAAATTCAAATGCTGTACAAAATTAACAAGGAGCTTCAATGTATAAAAATATATTGTTGTGATTTTAGTTTGTTGTATGTAAATTTGTTTTTCTATATGTCATATTGTGAAAGATATATTTTTGTATGGGTACTATCAATTTTTGAAGTCTACACACACGTTGGGTACTATTAATTTTTTAAGTCTACATATACGTATCATGTACATGGCTTCTAAGCACAAAATTCTTGGAAATTTGTGAACGCCTTCATTAAAAACATGTTTATGAGAATATGAGAGAAATAAAAACAAACTTATCTCATTGTTATTATTGTGTATTACTATACAGGTCAATGAAATATGTTACATTTGCTGAGTTTGAAATGGTATGTATAATTTGTTGTAGAGGTGTGGTGTATATATTGTCATTATTTTATGATTATTTTATGAGGAACACAAAAACTTGCTATGAAAACAAATCACCTTGTAAAAAATATTGCTAAGCGTATGCCTCTTTGACTGAATTATATTTTAATGTTTTTTGCCACGACAAATGTTTATAAAATTGAAACTGTTGTTTTGTTATATTTGTTTTCTTTCTTTCTCACTGTTTGTTCACTAGTGAAAACTGTAATGTAAACTTGCCCAAGGTAGCCTACAAGATACCTAGAACTTGCAGGCATGATTTTAGAAGGGCTGAAAAAGTTTACTTGCAACGATAGGTTTGTGGGCATTGGCAGAGGGAACGACCACCCCTTCCTTGTTGTGGTTTTTTTTAGTGTATTACATTGTTAAAATATATACAGGATAAACATTACACTTACACAAATAAATATTTGTAAATTATTCAAATATGTACATGTATGAACTCATTCATGCCTTTATATAGGCACTCATATGAAAATGTAGATTTCATGTGAACACAGTTTTAAGCCTATATAATTTTTTTGGTGTAAACATTTTGTTTGGTAATTATGAATGAAAATAATGATTTACTGACATCGGCCGTAAAACAGTGATTATCATAACTCCTAAAAACACAACGTTATAAAATTCATTATTGTTAAACAACTTTTTACCCTCTCTTTTCAACTATGTTTTATGTAGGTGAATATCATTCTTGTTCGAGAAATGCTGTGCACTGTGCTGGCAGGAAAATATAATTCCTGTTTTTTTCTCTAGTGTGATGCCCCTTTCGACTCTTTCTCCATGGGTCAGGCCGAAGAGAGACTGGTCAGGATACGATCACCCTATCATAAATAATGGCACCAAAGAGGACGGGGGGGGGATACTAGTACGAACAATGACAACACCATGTCTGCACACTCTCAGAAGTGTAAAAAATTCTAAAATTTTATTTGTACAAAATAGCGTTAGCTTTGTATGTTACTACTGAGCATCCCAACCTTACATTGCAATACAGGACGTATGGGCGTGCTGTTGCCGGATCGCAGTCATGTTATGAAGTTGGGAAGGTGTACTACTACTTCAAATTTTGAGTACATTTTCTGAATTGATATCATTGTAATTGGTATAAGATTATGCTTCAATATATGTATCTAATCACACTTTTATATTACTTTAAAGTAAGAAACAGTTCACATACTCCACTGATATGAATTCATTAGATTAATAGTAGCAGGCAATTCGTAAAGAAACAATTAGGTACTATCACACACCTGTTAATCATTGTAGCTACTCCCAATAAAACATGAGATATTGTCCATAGGAGTAGCGTCTGTCTGAAGACAAGAATGTAGTTGGAGTAATGTTGATGATTACGAAGTTGATGATGCAAAACCAAATGTCTTGTAGAAACTGGAAAATCTTGCTGTTTTCATTGTTAACTTTTGCTAAAATTACATTTAAAGTGGGTTGAATTTTATGAGTACTAAAGTGTATGAATGTTTGACATGATGTGAACTTAAGGTATGATCCCTCATTTCCACTACTTTTGCAACACATATTTTAAGCCTAAACGAGAGCAGATATCAGACACTTGTCTTCCAGTATTGCTTAAATTAATTTTACTATGATAAAATTGTTATTTCAAGACACACCCATATAGTTGAAACTGATTATATACTTAAACGAATTTCATCAATGAACTAATTAGCCAAAACCAAGTAATTTTTATCTTAAAAAAAATAGAAGAGACTACTACTTTAGGCTCGTCAATTGATTTATTTATTGCATCTTGTTGACCCCAGTTAACAACATACACAGCATAACAACAATTAGGTATACTTTTACATATTTGCAGTATAGGATCTGTCTTATAAATACAAAATTACCTTGCACTATGAAACATTCTTACACACGGCACAATTCACCATGCATATAAAAAATACATAACTATTACAATATTAAATGTTGATAAATTTTAAGATTTACAAATTAACATACGGATCAAAGTTGAACATTCATCAATTCAATAAAATAATTTACATTATAATATGCATTTTCCAAAAGAATTCTCTTAAATTTAGTTGTAGTTGCAAGGTTGGCAGCAGGAGTGTAGAAGAAGGTGCGGATTCACGTAAAGTAATCTCCGAGGATGCCAATTATTGGGACAACTTCAAAATTTGACGAAAACTACGACGATGTGGTGTCATATTTAATGAGGTTGTAGCACTACCTGGATGCAAATCAGGTGCCAGCTAGCAAGCACGTCTCTGTACTTTTTCCATGATCTGGAAGAAGGCATTTCGGGTTCTGCAAGATTTGGTTGCAACAGGCCAACCGGGCAGGAAGACATTCGCACAACACGAAGAAATTTTGCGGCAACATTATGTACCAAAAAAGTTAATTGTGGCATGCATAACTGTTAAAAGATTTACAAACAAAAACAAAAGGAGGACGAGATGGTTGTGGAATATTCTGTGTATATCAAGAGGTTAACCTCTACAAGTAATTTTCGTCCATTTTTTAAAGAGGCCTTAAGTAACAGATATGTTAGTTGCGTATACAGTCAGCACATTCAACAGAAACTAATTCAACAAGAGAACACTTTTAAAGAAGCGTACGATAAAGCTACTACTATGGAGCAGGCAGAGATACAACAAAGATTGTTTCAAGTCTGTCTGTCTTGTTTCGAGTCTGGACGGAGGGGGAGGTTTGTAAGGTTATGGACAGGCGAGTAGATAGACCGGAAAAAAGGAGTGAGGAAGAAGTAAGGAAGATAATAAAGAGTGCTTGCATTGTGAGAATGTGGGCCACTTAGTGAATTCGTGTCTGTATGCAAAGTGTAAGTGCAACACTTGTGGCAAAGTGGGGCACATGGCCAGTAAATGTCGGAGGGGAACACATGGGATCATAAAGACAGTGCAGTTGAAAGGAATACAGAACAGGCAGATATGGACTTGTCGCAGGTAAGTCAGTCAAATAAAACAAAAGGGACAAGCAAAGTGACAGGAGTGGCAGGTAAAATGCTGACAATGTAAATAGACACTGGGCATCAGTCTCACTGATACCATACAAGGTGTATTGTGCACAGTTGGCAAATATTTTATTGTGAACTGCAGGAGTTCAGCTGTGTACATATTTTGGTGAGCAGCTGCTTCTAAAAGGCAGTATAGATGTGGTTACAAGTGGCAGACAGGAGAGAAAACTAGCACTATTAGTGGTAGACTCACAATACCAACAGCCATCAATGTTGTATTGCAGCTCGACTGGAAAACAGTGTTTGCAGTAGCGGTATGACTGATACATGTGGATGTATAACTGGATATCTGGGTCTCGTGCTACATGCCCTTGTCGTAGGTAGCGAACAACTGCCCGGCCGCCGTTTCCCTTCCCACCCAGTGTCCTCACTGCCATTGTCTGCTTCCCTCTCTCATATTCCTTAGCCATTGTCAATTTGGAAGTGCTCTACCCTGGGGAGGGGTGAGCCGACTGCGGTGCCTGCCGCTCCAAGCTACGTGCACAACTTCAACAGCTGTGTTATAGTAACTTACTCTTAAATAATGCTTTGTTTCAGATAACTATAGGTTTATCTGTTGTTACCATAATAATGTATAATTTCCATGTCCTCTTTATAGGTTTGTTCATGCGACCTGAGATTTCTGCCACCAAGAGCAAGGTGAGGATTGTAAGGAGCAAGAAAATGGCAGGAAAGAGCATAAATGGCAGGAAAGAGCAGAAATGGACTAAATGCATTGTTTGTCCATCAGCTGATCATTATTTTGAGTAGAAATTTTCTTGACTATGGAATTTTCAGGCATTGAATAATTTCTTCTGCAAACTGTTTTCAACAAAAACAAATCATGTGATGAATAAATAGGTAATTAAATTAATAAACATTTAATTTTCTGACAAAAGAATGTTAGTATTGAATGACTATTCTGTGAGGTTGGTAGGAGAGACAGAACGTAGGAGTCAGTAGAAACTAAAAGATGGCAGAGGAGGTATGTGATGTAAAATGGTTTTGTTTAACCATCTGAAATTTTAAGATGGGCATGTGAGTAGATTGTATCAATTTTATTTGACAGCTTATGGATCCAGATGTGCAAGAAAGGCTAGTTTAGAAGTTACATGTGTAAACTGTGTACGCGTGTAAACTGTGAAATCACTGGGTCACAATTTGCTCAGTGTAGTATAATGGTGGAACATTTGGATATTGGCAATAACTGCAAATTTTATGGATTAAATTATATGCAATGGAAATATCAAATTATGTGTACTATTTAGAGCAAAGCGGTTATACAATATTGCTGTCGGAAAACCATAGAAACCTGACCAGGAAAAACAGGCTGAGAAGTGGACAATGAACTATGCCAATGCAATGTTTATGTTGACGTCAGCCATGGATTTTTCCCAAATTACACTTGTTGAAAGTTGTAAAACTTAAAATTAAATTTTTGAAAAACTTGAATCTCTAAACGTATATTAACAGAAATCAGAATTGAGTCGTATGGTACTCCTGGAATGTTTTCACAAGTTGAAATGGGATAATAACCAAGGTGTTGTTAACTACATTTCAAAGATATAAAGCTTGGCAAAATAACTAAGGGATGCAGGTGAAAGTATTACTAATACAGCAGCTGTCATTGAGATACTGAGTACATTACCTGTTAAATTAAAGGGATTCCCATCAAGCCTGGTGGTCAACAGAGGAGAGCAGATGAACATTTTATAACCTCACTGCAAAGTTGTTGGCTGAAGAGACGACTGTGCGTGTGAAGACATAAAGAGTCAGCATTTACAGCAATCAACTACTAAAGTGGAAGATTAAATATTGTGTGTTACAACTGTCGAGAAGGACATATTGCAAGGGAATGCAGACCACCATACCAATAAGCAGAAAGGAAGAAAATGTACCCTAAAAACAGAACTGATTTTGTGGTAAATTACAAAATACATTATGTCCAACGACATGAGGTAAGATGGATAACATATAGTGGGGCATCCTGTCACATAACAAACTTAAGGGATATTTTGTATGACTATGTGAAATAAATTAAAATGTAGTTCTTGTAAACAATGTAAATTTGGCTGTAAAATGCAGAGGTACTGTTGAGGTTGAATGACTTCTAAATGGTGCTTGGATTGAGTCGGTTATTAGTGATGTTGTGTTCCAGAGTCGAAAGGTAATTTGTTTTCTGAGGGACAACATACAAAAAAGGGGATGGTGATAACTAAGAATAGAACCAAAGCTGAAGTGTTTGACCAGGGAAAGTTGGTGGCCGTAGGAGTACAGGAGAATAAAAACATCTATACGTTGTAGTATGTTTTTCAAAACTGTTAAGTGTAACTAAATTGATAAAACTTAATACGTATTAAATATAAATAGGCATGAGTACTCACAGGTAGGTACTCGTAAATAGACACATATAAGAAGTTGGAATGTTAAATGTAACAGACAACAGTTTCCAGATCTGGCCTCAACACCTCGCAGCAACGTAAACAGTAAATACTGTACTTGACTGCTGTACCAAATCTAGTTGATGGTGAAACATTTGATAAACCAAGAGTTATATTTTGTGAAGATCATTTTTATGGTAAGCTGCACAAATTACCATTCAAGCCATGTACAGACAGAGACAAAAGAGCTGAGAAGCTGATTCATTGTAACGTGTGTGGCACAATGCCTGAACTCTCAGTCAGAGGATACAGATATGTTGTTCTGTAAAGTAAGACTACTCTTCTCTTAGTTTGAGTGAGAGTTCTTAAGCATAAAAGTGATATCTTGAGTTGTGTTGAAGAAGTGGTAAATGTGAACAGACATAAATTTGGTAACTGGTATTTTAATAACATTATATATCAAAGGAACTATTTTCCAGAACTACTTCATACTCTGTACATATATTGTCATGATTCTGTCTTTTTATACTTTCCTCTTATCCTCTTACTTCCCGTACCTACATTCTACTGAACAACAACTCAACTATCTCTCAATACAGCCAACCTTAGCCTAACATATTCTCACTGTTAACAATCACATCATCTCCTTTCCTACACATAAGAATGTTTGAGTGTCTGGGCTCACAACTTTGTTAACACTCAAAATATCAGAGTTCGATAATGTTGACCATGAGAAAGACAACACCAGAACCTATGTCAACACCCACTTAACTTTCAGAGTTTTATAGTATCAAACATTCCCATTAAACCTTAACTTAACATTAATTAACATTCACAACATATGAGACAGAGAACAACACATGAAACTATGTCATCACTCAAACTTCAAAGTTCCATGACCATTTGAGAAAACAACAATACTGTAACCTAACATTACTCAATGCCTTGCACACTTCTCAACTACATTAAATCTCTGACGACACTACATATTTAGGCTACTGCGAACAACACACAATCACTTCAGCAACAAAACGGTCCAAGTGTCCCTTGTGAACCTTCCTAGCATTCTTAAAATTTTAGGTTTCAATCTCTGTACTTCTCGACCTGACCTAGTAAACTTTGGCTGATGTAGTTGAGCATGTTCCTCCACTGTCTTCATCACTCTATTCTCTCCTCCATCAGCTGTCTCTGCTCGTCTGGACTTCCCCATGTCTAGGTACTTCCACCTGCACGTCAACTGACTGCTCACTGTGCTCACCAACTTCATTCATTGTAAAACCTTTCAAATCAGACTCCAGGCTAGACTTTCTTGTATTAGCCTCTGGATGTAGATTAGATGAATGGAATTCCTTCTGAGGAGGACATCATTCTCATCTCATACCCAATAAGACCTTGGAGTTGACGATAGCTCCACAACTTCTGCTGGTATCCACTGACACTCCTTCCACAGCAACAATCTATCCATCCTTGGGATGTAATGCTTCCTTTCCTTTTGATCGACAGCCATGTTGCCGTTTATTTTGTAGCTGTCGTTCCATTAAAGCGCTGGTCACATCCTTATTCAGATGAGGTTGAAGAAGTTTCTGCAGCATTGGCAACATTGTCCTAGTTCTTCTCGACATTAGCAGTTGTGCAGGTGTTAAGAACAACTCCTGACAGTGGGATGTTTCTGTGTTCAAGCAACATAACAGGGAGCTCATCTTTTTGATCTGAACACTTTCTCAACATATCCTTTGCCACCTGCACAGCCCTTTCTGATTGACCATTAGATCTAGGGTAACGAGGGCTTCTAGGTACAATATAAAAATCCCACTGTCTTGCAAAGAGCTTATACAAATATAAATTGAATGGCATGTTATTGGACGTGACTACTTTAGGGACACCGTGTGTTCCAAATATGGCTTTCATGCTCTTGATGACATCACTTGCTTGTTTACTTGAAATAGGAACAACTCGATCCACTTAGAGTAATAGTCAACAGCAACCAGATAACCTTTCCCTCCATAATCACAGATGTCTACTCCCAGTTTCTCAAAAGGTAAATGTGGCACAGCATGAGGAAGAAGAGGTTCAGGTAAGCATTGATTACCAATTTTTAACACAGTGCACAAATATTCACCAGTCTCTCGATATTGTCCAACATTTTGGGCTAGCATAGCACCTGTCCTGCTCGTAACTTTGAATTTTTAAACAGACGAGCAGGACATCCTGACCAAAACGTACATAATAGAAGTGACAATAAACAAAAGCACACCGCACAAAATAATTAAAATTAAATGTAAGGTGACTTAAAATAGAAACTAACCATACAACACTTTGAAAATAGTTAAAATTCCCAGAGGAAAAGTTATAACTAATAAGACTTTGATTTGTGGTTTGTTAACTGATTAATTTATTTTTATTATTATTTATTACTTAAATATTTTCTTTTCAAATTGAATTTAACATTACATTATAACACAGTTGTAATTAGTTAATAGGCAAGTATACAAACAAATGAAATTATTTATTTAATTTAGCCTATGTGCTAATAATAAAATTAATAAACGGGGTACCATGCACATCATTTAAATAGGAAAGCTACTATAAAAAAATTTTAATTATTAATAACAATTATATAATTTTCAATTCCAATTTCACATTAAAAATAACAAATAATAATCGTATTTTTTCATCGTCAATGTGCAAAATTTAAAAACAAAAATATTAATCATTGAAACTGGAAAAGGAATAGGTAAACTATATAACTTACTTGGCTGATGATCGACGAAGGCTGGGTCAATCTTAGGACTAAACATTGCGGTCCAGAGATTGATTCAAACTGATGGCGAAAAGCAACACCACACAAGCATTCCAACCAAAGGCAGGCAGATGGAAACCAGACCAAACCCAGGAGGAAGCCGAGGCAGCTGTGGTGTGCAACCCAGAGTGGTCGATACTACATCGGCCTCGTCTGAAACGTGTAATGTGTGAAAAACGTAGATTGTATCCATGAACTTGGACCCTTACTGTAACAGAGTAAGCACAAAAATTAGAGAAGATTTTAAAAACGTTAAATGGCTGGGGACAAAAGAAAATAAGGAAACGAGTCAGTGGCAGATTTAAGCAATTATCTTAGGGAAGGGGGGGGGGGGACATACCTTAAGACGTACAGTCAAACCTATTTAATGCAAAACTGAAGAGACCAAAATTCTTGCTGTTTGTAATAAGCAGGTTTGTATTATCAGGTGTGTGCAAAAACATTTAAAAGTTTCTAAAACTTTAGTCATTCAGTTTATTCCCACAAAACAAACATTTTTATAACCACAATGTATACCATTCACTTTATAATACATTGTTTTATTTATACAGAAAAATTTTACTGTACATTTCAGTTATTGTTTAATTTTTCACCACATTCCAAGGGGATCAAAAATCACTTTGTATTAATGAAAATTTTTGTACTTACAGGGTTTGTATTAACGAGGTTCCACTGTAGATACACGCACACCCTAAACAAAGAAAGGAGGTTCGGAAGTCATTCCCCGGAAAAATTTGGATTTGTATGTGCAAAATGGCGCTATTTCAGGAGTTTTCAAAACCAAAAATTTGAATATACCGCTTTAAGAAATTATAATATTTTTTTATAATAAATTATACTTTAAAATTGAAAACCTTTTCCTGGTATAAAAAAAATTTAAGTACATTTTTAAGGTTCTGCTACGTAAAAACCTTTATGATTGTGTTATCTCTTGAAAAACATACTTAAATTTTAATGATAATAAACTAAGCTGCACATAAATTTTCGGAATCTAGAAACTAGAAATTTTTATTACATATTACAGAAACACTGCATTCTGTGATGCAGTTCTAAAAAATCACGGTGGAAAATATAACTAAGCAGACCTCACAAAAGTTAGGTGTGACGTAGTAAATTTAGCTAAACTTGATTCAGCTAGTGGACGGATTTTCTTGGGGAACTTCTGGTTTCCCCACCCCTTCATTCCATTGCCACGGCATACTAATCACATCATCATGTCATCCATCACATTTGCTGAAGACCTAATTGTTAAGAGTTATTTCGACCTTAGCTTTTTTTTTTTTTTTTTTTTTTTTTTTTTTTTTTTTTTTTTTTTTTTTTTTTTTTCGTTTGAGGCATGGAAACTGGGACGACGTTAAGTCGACTCCAATAAAATGTGCGTTAAACACAGCTATGCCTTCAAGCGCAGAGTACTATACTAGCATGCAGTGTTTTCATAGAAAAAGTTCTTCAATGGGATTTTAAACGGTGAACGCAGGTCTCTACCTTTTTGTTTTATGATTACGGCTGGTATTTTTCCAGCTACAACAATGTCAAAAAGCCATTTTTACAACTTTTGAGGTATTTTTTTAAACAATAGAGACATAGTTTGAAGTGCGTCTTCTTTTTGTAGACAAGATCATTGTAAACATATTTAATACTCATACATTACAATACTCTTTTCGCACCATGTTACAGTATGACTCATGCACCAGATCCATCTAACTCTTTAAGTGCTGACCCAAATGTCTTCACTCACTCCAAAGCTTCATGTTACTGGAACAGACTCCAATAAAAACCAACAGACATTGAAACAAAACAATTTATATTGAAATTAGATGTCAGGAGGCACACTGGTGATTCACTCAAATTTACGCAAATACAAATAAAAAAATTTTTTAAATTTTAAAACAAAATTCTAAAAACCTATTAAAAATCCTTCATCTCATATATTTTATTACAAAAAGTTGTTCTTTTGTGTGTTTATAACTATATGCATAAGGCCCGTAACATTTTTTAATTTTAGCATTAATTATTTCATTACAATAATTCATTAGGTTTTCGCTGGAATATGTTCTAGTAACACGCAAATCTTGACTCTGACATGCAGTTATAGAAATACTGTGCAAGCTAGTTATTTTTTCTCCTGTCATACATACTGATACGCTAACTACCTGGTTAGTATTCAACATTGTAACGTAAATACACTTCATTACTTATATCTTGAAACCATTACTCATTCACTTCACACTAGAAACTGAGAGTGTGTGAAGACATGGTGTCGTAGTTCATACCCGCCTTTAAATCCGTCATTGAAACTAATGCTAATTTGAGGGATTGGAAGGGACGTTGCATCTCAAAAAATGAATAAAATAAGCAAACCACAACTCTACAATGATTCTATGCTGACTACAAATATATAATGTGAGTTGACAAAACAAAAAAACTAGCCATAATCAGCTGTTTATGTTCCGAAGAACATCACCCACAACATGCACCACATCGGTTACTTCATGACTATCGTTGATGTACAAAGTAAGTTTGAACATTGCTACGAAGATGGGAGAGAGGGGGGACAAATTGACCTAGGAAGGTTGCAAACAGGGCCACTAGATGGCAGGGGCATCTCAAAAGGCAACAAACAGCTAACAAGGGGGATGAGAACAGTGTATATCACAATAGCAGAGTGGACAAAGACAGATCCCACAAAGTGCTATGAAATCACGTGATAGAAGGATGGGTGGACACATACAAACTGCAGACACAGGAACATGTGCATTGCAGCAGGGACAGAAAAGAAAACGAAGACTTCTGCTGAAAAAATGCAATACCCAGCTAGAAGAAAAACACGTTACTGCAGCCCGAATTGGCTCTACTCGCAACGTGTAAAGGAAAGATTAACTGTAATGAGAAGTAAAATTTACTGATATATCCATAAAAAATAAAATTACTGAATAACACCACAAATTACAGATAATACAATGTAAACACATCAATATAAATTTTAAAAATTAAGTAAGTGAGTTTAAATGTAGGAATATATAGACCAAATATTTTAATATTTAATTATTTAAGTCGTGACGTATTTGATACAGCACAAACTACAAGTATTAGCCTATATTTCTTTAAGCTATCAACGTTATTCAAATAATTGTCCTTAACTTCAACGTCGAACAGATAACACTTTGCAAAGGGACTTGAAACCTGTTATGCCATCAATCAATGCATCACTGAATATGAATAACAAAAACTAAAGAATAATTTCAATTGTAAAACATAGTAGTTACAGAACTGTATCATACTCAATACAACATCAAACCACTGGAAAAAAAAAAAAAAACTTTTTGAAATGTGTATAATATAATTTTTCTGTGATAGGCCTACCAGTTTTTGACAAATACAACTACACACAACTCAGAACCTAAAATGAAATAATGATAAACATTTTCATTCTAGATAAAAATTAATAATGAACTAAAGTAAGTACAGTGCAACCTCATTATAACACCAACTGTGACTGGCAATAACTGTCTTTATACAAGATTTGTGTTGTATCAAGACAATTTACATGCATTATAGAGAGATGGTGTACATAAAAGTTGTTATAATGAAGGTGTTGTTATAAGCCATACTCTTTATAACGAGGTTTCACTGTAGATATTAGTTAATATTAGGGTAAAAATTTAATATTACAAATTAGAAATAAATAATTTACTTTAAAACATAAATAACATTTGTTTTACAACTGAATGTGTACATGGTTTTCTTATAAATTCTAAATATATTTTTTTTTGTAATTTTTAAATTTTACAATGGCCATTTTTGGAAAATTTCAACAAACATAATAAAGAATTAAAATTTGAGGAACTACCTTTTTTGACATTCTTTGGGCCAGCAAGGCAATGAACGGTATGAACGGGAAGAGTAGTCGGTTCCCACTTCTCCTTGGCCTTCTCCCATCCATGATGACCCTGCCTGAGATGGGAAGTACAATGTAATTTACCTGTTTGAGTACTGTACTGTGTCAATGTATACATATACTGTAGTTAGCCTACCTTTAAACACTATACTTGTTAAACATTGATGGTACCTACCCATACCTACCTGTATTTAAGGGCACTGTCTACAGCAATTTTCATCGTCATATTTTAATTTTTATACTTGTACCAGATAGTTATTTTCCTATTTTAGACATAATTGTAACTAAATTTTGCTTTTATGAAATTTTTTGGACCTCTTATAGTTTTTACATAATGGCTCGTGTCAAAATATCCACGTTATGGTTTTATATACGACACTAAAACCAACTAACATCTCTAACTGAAGAAATTCACCGTGAATAATGATGGTGCAGGCTACAAGTTCTCCTATACAAAAAAATATATTTTTGTATTTAAATAAAAAAAGATGAAATTTGGAATAAAAATAGAATTAAATTCAACAATTTTTTTAAAATACAAAAATATTTTATTTTCTAGCCTTGTAGCCTACATCATCATTATTAAATGTGGATTTTCTCAGTTTGGTATGTCAGTCTGTTTTAGTGTCGTACATAAAACTAACATGCAAATGTGGATATTTATGAGCCAAAACTATGAGAGATAAAAAAAATTTCAGAAGAGCAAAATTTAGTCACAATTTACGTCTACGATAAGAAAAAAAAATATCTGGTACTAAAATCAAAATATGATTAAAATTGCTGCAGACAGTGCCCTTTTGTGTACATAATTGCTTCACTGTATCACAAAATCAAATCTAAGAATAATCAACATGGTCTAGCATTTCAAATATCTTGCTTAAAAAGAGAAAATAAACATCACTACTTTACTCTCATCCTCTAATACATGGGCGAGACAGTATGAAAAATGAATAACGTGAGATAAGGTGATATGGTAGTAGAATAAAGCCAGGGGAGGAAACAGAAGCATCCTACAAGAACCTGTACACCACAGTGTGTCTGCTACATTTCCCAACTTCTGCCAGACAAACTGACACGAATGAAGGTCTCAGCTGGGGTAGGGTTGCCACAGCAATGTAACCCAAAAAGAGGACACATACTTGTTCAAAGCAATAAAAAAGAGGACACTTAAAAAACACTTGAAGTACACCATTAATTTTTTTTTAATGTATGAAATAGTTACTTTATCATTTTGTAGTTTAGTAGAGTAAATTTAAAAAAAAAGCAAACATAATTGCTATAAATTAACTCCATGTATGTTAGCACTACAAAATAAAACACAGAATGAAATAGTATTCAACATAGGCTGACAATTGCACTTTTCTGTAAACATATGTTTAACTAACGAACAACGTAATAACTTCCCAAGCAAAGAAGTTGCACATAAACGCGAAGCCTGTTGGCACCGTTCCTATACATTTTGTGTCACAGTGACCATATAAACAAACATCTTGGTCTGTTCATGAAAAAGAGGACATTTGGCCAATTTTTTTAAACCTGGCCGGACAGTTTACGAGGCGTTGAAAAGAGGACACGTCCGGGTAAAAGAGGACGTCTGGTAACCCTAAGCTGGGGAGAACATGGCTGAAGGTTGACTCAACCGAGGCAACTTGTTCTTACATGGTTACTACAAACATAATAAAAACCAGGTAAGCGACATTAACATAAAACTTAGTTAAGTGCCATCCTCTAAAGTAGAACATGTCAGATTTTATTGGTAACATTCTGGTACATATGACATTAAATATTATTAGACTCTCAGCAATTGACTCTAAATGTGACATGTGTTCTTATCTGGTTTTTGTTCTCAGTCCCTCAAATTTTGCAGAGCTTACAGCTTCTGCCTAACACAACTTGTTTAAACCAGATCAAGGTTAGCTCAAGCTGATTCTGCAGTCATCCACTACTCCTTCATAAGCTCCCTTCTATTTCTTTATAAGCTTGAACTTATTGTTCTGTTCAGGTCGAAGGTACGTTATACTGTACTACCTCTTCCCTGAAGAAGACATTCAAGTTCCTTGTTTATCACCTCAGTTCCACTGCCATTCCTCAAAGTTTCAGCTTTTGTGTCCTGTATCATTTACAGCAATCATTAAAATTGGCAGTTAGTGCAAATAACTTCAAAACAATTTTACTACTTGTTCTGCCACTGCGAACACTAGTGTATTCTTCTAAATTGTACAATAAAATCTTAAATTTTTCCAACAAATACAAAACCTTGTTTCACAGCAACACCTACAGACATGTAAATATAATTTCTGTTCTGAAACTTGCAGTACATATCAAATACAGCAACCTTAATACAGCCAACAATAGTTAATTCCAATGTTTATCATCAATTACCTATTTTAAAAAAATATGGTAAAATTACCCACCATTTAGGCATGAATCACCAAGTTCCTTTGGATAAGGATGCTGGGAAAAGCTTTCCTGGAAAGACACCTCACAAGATTTGGGTGCACATACATTTACCATAAATTAATCAACAAGACACACAATCAATCAATCAATAATTTTATACATGATAAAATACTGACGAACTTCTTACAACAAAGAATGTCAGCTCAGTTTGACTCGCAAGCTGTGTCTCACTGTAGATTAGTAACCTGGCAGGTAACTTTCTCTTCTTATCCTTTCAGCACATCCTGCTGAACACTATGTCTTCCTAACAGCCTAGACCAGGGACATGCCAACATTTCTGTGAGAAAAAGGGAGGGGAGGGGGAAAGTGAATTACAAAAAAAACCTTAACATTTTTTTTCTATGTGATTTTTGACAATTTGTTTGGGTGTGATCATCACATTTTTCCTTACAACAAACAAGTTAAACCAATGTCGTTATGAAATGTAAATGTGGAAAAATGGGAAAACATTTACTTTAAGGGTGTTCAAGTGCGATAAAATCATAAATTTTTATTTTAATGGAATAGTGTTAGTTTTGTAGAAGACATTTGTGAGTACATTTCACTCTTAT
Source organism: Medauroidea extradentata (assembly GCA_003012365.1). Classification (NCBI taxonomy): domain Eukaryota; kingdom Metazoa; phylum Arthropoda; class Insecta; order Phasmatodea; family Phasmatidae; genus Medauroidea; species Medauroidea extradentata. The sequence goes on from PNEQ01106069.1 coordinate 28,233, forward strand.
GAAACAATTTTAGCTCTCATAGTTTTCTCATAATGGGGTGTCAAAGTCCAAATTTTCTTGTTACACTGACATGCAAATAGTGAAAAAATGACCTACTCAAATAAAATAATTCTCTGTGAACTTACATCCCATGAGCTACGCAATAAACATTTTTAAAAAACCACAATGTAATACTTTGAATTTTAATCAATCACAAAAGTACAGAAAAAAGTTGCAAATTTAGAATTTTTTCAAAATACAAAAACAGTTCGCATGGCAGCAGAACATGCACATTTTGACTTTGACGCACCGTTGAGAAAACTATGCCAGCTAAAATAGTTTTGTATGAGGAAACTGTACTCACAGATATAATCTACAAAAATAACATAAATAATATATAAAATTATGACTTATCGCACTTGAACACCTTTAAGGGTGGAAGAAGGGACGGCCACCCCCATTACCCTCCTTCTCTGTTGGTACCCCCATTACCCTCCTTCTCTGTTGGTACGGCCCTGACCTGGACATAATTGTCTGCCACAGATGCACACTGCGCTAGCCAAGACACTTATTTCATCATTACACAATTATTGATATTCACCACAATGACCAGTCTTTATTAAATGTCATATGATATTTTCCTCCACTGTCTAGATACCAATACTCATGATTTGATTCATGACAATTATTACACATAGCCAGATCAATAAGTTTCTCTGACTCAATCTAACTGCCACACTACATTTTCTGTAGTAACAATGTGTGAAATGCTAAGAAATGCACAACTGGCTCGTCATACCACAATTTCCGCCTGTCCAAACCCGTCGAGCCCATGACACACATCGTCCATTCGTGCGTGCGCACACACACGACTAGCCAGTCTAGCCAACAGTACACAACACCTAACCACGGTTGAGGAGCAAGCCATGTTAGGGGAGGATGGAAATGACCTACTTCCCTTCATAGGTTTTAAGCTTGGCTGGGAATCGCTGTCTTGCAAGATACATTTGGTTAACTGTCTCTGCCAACTCGTTCACCTCCCCTTGTAAATGACACATTCTTGCTGGCCGCTTCTGCTGCAACTGCCATGTCCCAGGCAGTCTGAAAGGTCAACATGTCCTTAGACAGCAACTTGTGTTGGAGGGTCTTGTCACACACACCACACACCAATCAGTCGCGAAGCATCCTATCTAGGTTTGTAAAGTTACAGTGTGCTGACAACCATCGAAGCTCGGTGACTTAGTCGGCAATGGACTCGCCCTCTTGCTGGTTGCGCTTGTGAAACTTGTACGTTTAGACAATTTCACTCTGCTTGGGTTCTAGGTGGTTGGATAGTGCCGCAAAAATGTCCGAGATCCCTACCTCACTCGTTGACTTCGGTTGTAACAACGACGAGATAATGGAGTACAACTTGGTCCCGCAAACCGTGAAATATATTGCCTTCTTATGGGGGGGGGGGGCAGGAACATACACGTCATATGGACCAGCTCCTGCGAAGAGAGACAAGAGGAATGCGGGACTCACCACCGGTGCTGCCAAAAGTGGGTGCGAGAGGCTGCCGGCAACAGAACAGCCCCGTACTGCAATCCAGTATGGCCCCGCAAACTACTGAGAACGAAGAGAGAAACCAAACAGGGAAGAGCAGTTCCGGTGGGGCGGCCTTGGTACCTGACAACCAGCCAGCAGAGTCCGAAGAGCTTCAGCCCGGTGGTGACGGTTCAACGCAGGCAACCACGGTTGAGGAGCAAGCCATGATAGGGGAGGATGGAAATTAGGCTACCTGCTTCCCTTCAGAGGTTTTGATAAATCTGCCGAGGAACTTACAGTTGGTGGTCACAGGGTTTCTGGCAGAGCAAGACAGCAGCCGGTGAAATTGAAAGATTATGTGTTGTAGTGGGAATAGGATTAGTGAGTTTTAGGACTAGGTGTGGTGTTCTGTATATAAGGTAAGATATGGATATGATTACCCCTATCGGGGGATTATCTTGGGAGGAAGGTAGTGTTGTGTACTGTTGGCTAAACTGGCTAGTCGTCTGTGTACGCACGTGAATGGACGATGTGTGACACTGGCTCGACGGGTTTGGACAGGCGGAATTGTGGTATGAAGAGCCGGTTACCCGCAACGTTTGCACCACGTAACTTTCAGGATGAGGACATAACAGTTACATATGCTGTTACAACTTGCAAATATGATACTTTATTCCTGGATGTATTTAAATTTAACATGAGTCACTTGCTATAAATTATAGAACCAAAATATAGACAATTTGGATGATCCAGTAAAGGTCTGTTTCTATAATTGGACAATACTAACACGACTGCAAATTGCAATATTTTAGTTAGATAGTCTACATTCACATAGAGGAGGATAAAAACTGGATCAAAGAAGAAATGACACTATAATTTAACAAATTAGCTCATACGTGATAAAATAACCCATTCAACAGCTATACCTCTGCTTGATGTTTGAGAACAAGACACGTAGGCTATGCCTAAAAATTGGCCAATTTAGTTACACTACAATGCATGATGCAGCAAGGCATAACTGTAGTAGGTAAGTAATAATGGATTAACATTTGTGATACTGCACTGGCTGAATTAAACTGTGAAACACCTGTACGCTCTACATCATTCATGCGGCTGGACTTCAAAAGCGAAGATATACTTACATTACAAAATCTACAATTATATTAATACCTCTACCTGGATCTGTATCACAACATGAGGAATTTTAAGCATAATTTGGCTAGTTATACATATTAATCTGAATATTTGTAAGATATAATCAAGTTACAGCTTCAAAAGGTGACAACATAAAATTAAGTGCAGTAAGTCCTCTTTTAAAGTTGTTACTATTGCGGTGTCCATATACAACACTTCAATTAACTGTCGTTCATCCATTTAACTTAAAGTTCCCTATACCTGCGCTTGAAAAGCATTGCAGCGAGTTACAAGTAATCATATTTGGAAGAAATATCTCAATGTGCATTACGTTTGTACATCTATGAAAATAAAACATATTTCAAACAATGTTTCTATCAGTTTAAAAATTAGGATCACCTATTGGAAACACGATTTTCAAGACTCTCAAAATGGCTAAAAACAGCTTTTTAAAACTGCCATATCTAGGAAAATTCCAACCGGATTCGAAATATCCAATAATAGAAATAGGCGCTGGAATTTGAACCATAAGTACTGCAAATAAAATAATACTGTCACCGCTTAAAATCCCATAGGAAAATGAATAATAGTAAATCTCCGTGCGCCAGTTGCAGGGTTTGCATGTAGAGGCGATAATGTGTTACACATGCTGGCCGACGTCACTCTTAACGCTCCATCGGTTTTGTGCCTCACATACACCAACGCAGCCTGCCTAGATGAGAACCATAATGTTGTTTGAAACTCCTACACACAAAGTGCTTAACTGGTATACTGTGCTTCCATTACACTGGATTTTAAGAGTAACCCTACATTTTGCTGCTGGTAGGTCTGTACCTAACGTAATGTAATTACAGTATATTTTCTGTTTTGATTCTTTGGAATCATATTCAAAGAGTGCGATTTGATGATAATTTTTGAACTTCAATGATAAATAATGTAATAATTTTAATTTTTAACCTCACCTGGATAATATTGTCTACATTATGAAATTTTCCATTTTATTGTTTTAATTTTTACTTCATTTATTTTTTTAAACTACCTCTCCCCTAAATGTTCTAATTTTGTCACTGTGTTCTATGCTATGCAAGCAATGTGTGTTCTGAGAACTGCATTCCCCAAGCATTCTCACACCTTTTATGGCTAGATGCCCAAATTTTCCCATTGTTGAGCAGTTCATTTGAATAGCCCCTTTCTGTTGTGGAATCTCAAGTAAGTGAGAGGACTTTCTGTCTCGTCAACAGCAAGGTTATCAGAGACAGTGACACAACTACGAGAGTTGGGACAGGAGTCTACTTTGGCCTGTGGTTAGACGAGTTGGAAGTATGTCAACCACAACAGTAATTCACAAATTAAAAGAGATGTTCAGTTGTCATGGGTTGTCCGACATAGTAGTAGCAGATAATGGGACTGCCTTTAGATCCCAAGAGATGGCACAATTTTGTAAAAATAATGGGATTGAACTGGTTTTCGCACCACCATCGAGTTGGCAGAGAGGACAGTATAAACTGTCAAGCAGGAACTTCGCAAAATGGTTGTACGTGAGTAGCGAACTCGATTGGCATGAATGTTCTTGGCCTGGCGTATGAAGCCAAGACAAGTGAATGTATCACACTTGGAAAACTCCTGCTGAACTGTTGATGGGGTGACCTTTACCGACCGCTGACAAAAATCCATCCAACTGCAGTCTGAGGTACGTGCCAGAATAATCCGGTAGATGATGCAGTGTTAGCGCAGGTTCGACACTTCAGAGACAGTGAGGCAGCGTGGTTGCAAAACTAAGTAAGTGGCCGCAAGTGGGTACCAGGCTGGATCACTGGTGGAGGAGGTCTGCTGATATACTGAGTCAGAGATGAGCACGGCAGTTCACACAGACGGCAAGTAGATCAACTACGTCGACGGAACTGGCAGCAAGACATGAGCCAGTCGCTTAAGAAGCAGTCTCAAACAGGAAGCAGATCTCATTTAAGCAGCCACATCAGTTAGGATCCAGGATAATTCCCAGCATTGAAGATAAGCCATATTCAGCAGAAGCAGAGACCAGAACACTGGCAAATTCAACAGGTGGCCAAGAGTTTGGAAGAAACCAGTCAGACCATCCCGAAGAAATCAGTGGCAGCAACATCAGAAACGGTGCACTCACCAATGTCAGATGCACGAAAGTATGGAAGGAACAGCTCAGTGAGCTCAAGAGAATCTTCTCCATTCAGGGGCTTTCCTTCCAGCGCAGCAGTTGGGTCGTATTCAAAGCAGGATATCCAAAAGACACAGAGGGCCACCAAAGAAGTTGGAAGATAAAGTGACAAATTAAAAGGGAAGAAGTGTTGTGTATGATGATGTGGTATATTTAGTAATATAGGTTGGCAACATGTACAGTGCCAAGAACCAAAAATGACAGAGTTGCCACACAGCTGCCATGACAGCTCGACCGAGACATAACAAGAGTAGAATAATTTTTTATAGAACAGTCTATCTGTTTAAATATGAAGATAGTAATTTACAGGGGAATCCCTACCTGTGCTTCAAACGTGTTGCAGCGAATTATTTTTTGACAAAACTATTTCACGCAAATTATATTTGTGTGTCTATGAAAAAATCTACACTTCAAACTATGTCGCTATAGTGTTAAAAATTTGACACATTAATTAAAAGTATCATTTTTGGGACCTTCAAAATGGCCAAAAATGGGTTTTCCATACTGCCGTATCTGGAATAATAACAACAGAATTTGAAATACATAACTACAGAAACAAGAGTTAAAAGTCTTCTTCGCCTGTGTCAAATTTCCATATTTGACACATGGGAAAAGCGTAGCGATAAGAGGCAGTGTCCCACGCTCGACGAGAAGCATATCGCCTCTATTCGCAGTGCGCCAAACTTGCATGCAGGGTTTGGGTTTGCCTTGTAGTCTATTTCTTACTGGATTTTAAGCGACACGCACGCGTACACACAGAGATATATTTTAAATAGTATGAAGTAAAGACCAACGCATGCCTCTCGCTTTGCACTTTACGAATTCAGGTAATATTTTCGGAGTTACAGCAATCCAAAAAACTGGTTTTTAGCAATTTCGAAAGGCCCGAAAATCATGTTTCTAACAAGCGTGCAGAATTTTTGAAAACACAGAAGCACAGTTTCAAGTGTGTGTTCTTTTCATAGATAAACATAATATGAATAAGTTAAGCGGTTTCACGTAAAAAAGAATACAAGCGGCAGTCAAGGACTCCTCTTAGAGACTTTGAACGATGCTGCTCACAAATAAAATATTGTGGTCACCACTTAAAAGTCTCTTAGGAAAAAGAATAAATAGTAAAGCACTTACCTCTCGTGCCTCACACACACGCAGCCTACCTACGGAGGCCCCTTAATGTGAATTTTTGTAATTCTATAATGCTACAATTAGGGATTCAAATGTAGGCCTACATCTTGTCAGTTTCAAATTGTAAAATTGCAAGTATTAAATAAATAAATATTACCTTTGAGTTAAGTTCTGAATCTATTAAGTAGTTTGTATTAAAATCACAACATATGATTAATTCAATATTTGTTTTGAGTAAATCAATTAGTAATTTCTAAAGATTAGTTAGAAAATATAGGAAATTACCTGTAGGGAGTATGGTAAATACATACAATTACCATAGTTTGATTCCCAGATTTAATTTCCACCGTGTAATGCTCCAAATATAATTCCTTACAACATTTCTATATTCCTTTGAAATTTTGATTCGCCCAGGTTGACCATTAAACTTAAAAAACAACAGCCTTTGGCAGTTAACTTTATATGTTTTATACAAAAAGTTTTGAGATTATCTCATTCTCAGGTAGTGAAATTTCAACTCAAGTCGTTTCATCCTCTACTCTATGCTCCAGAATGGCACAGAATAAATAATAGTAACAGGAACGACAAGGAAAGCTTACCTACTGTATCTGCTCTCGTGGCGTACATGAATATAAACAATACCACGTGGATTACTTTAGGTCATAATCGCCTTTATTTTGACTCGTAACATTCGGAGTGACGTCATATGCATAAACAAACATCAATTTTTTTTTGTGGTATCGAGATCTAAAATTGAACCAGCTTTTAACCATTGTTATTGTACCGAGGCGTACGTGAAAGTATTGTAAACAAAGCCATATGGGATTTGAGACACTGATATAAACAACTACATATATCTCACGAAATACTTGTAATTTGTTCGTATCTTATTTATATTTTAAAATTCATAAGAGTGATGTTACTTACGTATAAATTTCCTCACAGATATAAAATAAGGCCGACTAAATTTTAGTCTAACCAAACTTCTACGAACTTCGACGCCATGTCAATCCACAGAGAAAACGAGTACGCTAAAAATTACGTACGTCACTTTTCTTACTAATGTGGCCGTGGTATCAACGAACTTGTAAAGTGCTGCTATCTGTTGTACGTGGAGACACTCAAAAGTACAGTTAAAGTGCTGCTGCAGTGAGAATTAGGGAAACTACTGTGTTCTCTCGTTCTAAAAATGAACTAAAGATAGCGCTATATTCCGACATGTTGACAAGAACTGTTTATGTTATGGCTGACGTTGAGGACAGGTAGTAATAGAGAGTTTAATTATGTGCGTTTCCTTAAAAACATGTTTTTGTTCTAGCACGTACCATTGTAAACAATTATACAGCTGAATTTAGTCATGACAAAGTCCATAAACATATTTTGAGTGTTTAATCTGTGCTACTACGTGTAATACCAGTAACATTTATATATTATTAAATCCAAACCTCGTTTGCAATGTTGAATCGATGTACAAAGAGATTAGTAGTAAAACTTTAATACATAATGCTCATAGACTGATTTTGTTTTTGTAAAAACATGCCTGTATGAAAACTCCTGTAGTATCATACTTCCAAGTAACAGATTCAGATTTATTGTTTCACACAGCAATGTGTACATGCTATAGAACTAACATTCTTATTTACATATGCGTCAAAACCGTTTTGAAAGTATTAACAGTTTTAATTACGCCTTTGAACTTTAAAAGACATTCTATTTGACAAAAAAATATTTTTATTTATTTTCTGTCCAGTTATGATAGCATTCAAGAAGTGTAGCAATTATCCTGTACGAATTAAAAGAATCAAATAAAAATACTGATAATTTGATTGGTTAACTATGATCACACTCATTGTTAGAAATGAAACAATGACGTGTCTTTCCTTGCGGAATGTTTCCTCCTCTCCCCCCCCCCCCCCCCCCCCCCCCTTTCGACATAAGCTAGGTAGACGCCATTGGTCCCCCACCACCGAGCCATTTTTACTCCAGCAACATTATTTACACCAGTCTGCTGTGACGTCATCGCGAATGGCGGTACGGGTGGAGTAACCTTGAGCGTGTATTACTCCGCGCCACTCCGCTCCAAATTTCTTGTTTACATTGTTAAAAAAGTGATTATAAATCAAAATGTAGTACTTAAAGTGACAAAATATATAACTTTAGAATATACCATATGAAAATACTAGCTATTTATTAGGTATTAGTTTTATAAATAAATGTTTGTTTATATGGACTATTTCCTGCGCAGTGTTCCTGCGCGTCTGTGCGGCAGATGCAAAACAATAACATAGGCACCTCCTGCCTGACCCATTCACTGTAGAGAGCTGGTGGCCGAGTCGTGCGGTTGTTTGTGCGGAAAGCTGTCGAGTCGAGGTTTTTTTCTCAAAGTGAGTTGTGTCCGTTATCAAAAGTGACTACCAACGCGATGCCTAGTAAGGAAGAGACTTGCGTCTTGACGAACGGCGCTGCTGCCACAGCGCAAGACTTCCTGGCTCGGGACGTAGAAGAATTAGTTTCGGAAATAAAAGAAAATCTGCGGTTGTCTGGGCTGAAGTCTCGACCATCGTTCACCGTTCGCCACAAGTCGAGAGCGTCGCCGTACATGATACCAACCAGAAACTGGGGCGGCGATGGGGGTGAATCTTGCGTCAAGTCGCCGAGTTCTAATTGCGGTGGCCATTCCTGTGTCACCGTCAACAAAAAACTTAACAAGTCCAGCGATAAGGCCAGCGATGACCCGTACGAAATGCTTCAAGAACTTCTTCGGGACGGCAGTCTCATCAAAGAAGCTGTCCGGCGCTTGCAGAAGGGGCTATCTCCTAAGCAGAGGTATTTCTACGAGTCCGACGAGGAGGGTCTCAGTCCACTGCGGATGTGCCAACTGGAACTCTGAACATCTCGTCACGTGAGTTCCTAGTCGATGTTCCTGGTGAGCTGCCGCTTGACGGCACGCATGGCTTCAAGTTGTCTACATCGCGGAGACAACTTCGCTTTGGCTATTTCGGAATGTGTGCCGGTCCAGATCGAGTTTCGCCCTGGAAGTGAAGGTAGCCTAGTTTCCTCGTGTCGTGTCTCAACTTGGGAAAGGAAACAATAGTTGGATCTTAGGTACCGTTTGCTGTGTGTGGAGTGCTATTAGCACGCCGCCGGCTGATCTAATTCGCAGTTAATGTGTATTTGTTTTCCTCCTGTAGACTTTCTTTCAATGTGAATTACGCTTAATTTCTTTTGTGACGTCTTTCATCGGCTGATATTTATAGTAACTTTTTCCTTGTAAGATTACGCTTATACATGATAGTGAGGTGACGTGCTGTATTTACAGTGATAGTTAAAATTTTGAGTGTGCGTTTTACAGCACATGTTGGAGTTCTGAACTTTGGTAACATGTTAAGCAAAAAAATGTAAGTAGCAAGTCTCTGTGTTATTCATGTAGAATTACTGACTGGTTTATGTGTAAATAACACATTCCAGATTTTTTTTACATCGCCAAGTTCTACGAGTCGCAAGATTTGTGTTGTATTTACATAATGATCTCATGTAATCAATGCAGTTGGGATAGGAGCTTTATGCTGTTATGCTTTCGTACACATGGAACGCCAGTTTCGTTAAGCTAATATTGCAGTGACTTTTAAAATTGTATTTGTGTTATGAATTGGTTTTTGATTGGTGGATTTTTACATCGAGAGCTGTAAATTGACAAAATTTTCTTGATTTTTTAAATTGATATATGATAGGTCACTGTAAGGCGTTTGGGCAATGTTTAATTTATTAATCTTCATTAATCACTCTTTTCATGCCATCTCGTTAACAGTTTTGCCCAGTAGTAAGTAACGTATATTTACGTAATACCGACATATTTGATGTAATTCGATGTCAAAACTTTTAAAACCAAAATCACGTAGCTATTTATTTTTAAATACACTTGCCTCGTTTGGGTAGGCCTATGATGTGTGTTGTGGAACTAATTTTTTTCATTGTTGAAAAATGCACAAGTGTATTTCCGAAGTTACTTTAATGGTATCAAATATTTTGTAAAAACTTGTAAAGTTGATGTATATACTGTGCATGTTTTAGTGCATAGAGAAAAAAAAATCTGTTCTTTAAAGAATAGTAAGTAAATAAAATTGAAAACATTTTACTTTGTGATTTTTTATTGTTTTCTTCGTGCAAATAGAAGGTAATAGGCTATTCTGGTACAACATTCAATATATTTATTGCTTATAAATGGAACTTAAAGAATATTTAAGGTTTAGCGCATTTAAAAGTATTAAAGCGTAGTGAAGCAGATATGAATCATTATAAATCATTTATTAAGACCTAAATACCTTGGGTGTATAATAAATCGCCTGTAGTGTCACGTTATCAGTTTGTTGGTGTCGCATGTGATGGAACAGCTGTGCTAGCCACGGCTACATTATCACTTGGTGTTTTGCTCTTGTCTTCAATTGATCGTCATACGCCAAACAAGATGGCGGCGAGAGCAAGGTACGTTGTTTATTTCCCGTTACATTCTGTATGCATGCAGTGATTCTTACATATTTTGTGTTGATCTTACAGCACGCTGTAATGTTTTTTAATCTTATGTCAGCTATTGTGGTATTGCAATGGGTTACGTTCGCACGAAATTTTTTTTGTGTGACTACGATGTTACGGGAGTACAGTCATTCGGGGTAATTTTGTGCCGGTCAGGGCAACTTTGTACCACCAGCATAGTTTGAATTCAAATGAAGTATTTCAGAATTAAAAAAGACTGCTGTGTTCTAGATGAATGTATTTGTTAATATTGAAGTTTGCATAGTGATTGAATAAGACAATGCAATTATATAAAATAAAATGCCTGGTACAATGTTACCCCAAAATGGTACAAAGTTACCTCAAATGACTGTACTTGCTCTTTATACTTGAAATTGGATGTGGTGATTTCTGCCATTTGAGTTCTTTAAAGTAAAGCAGAGCGAGTGCAATTTTGGTAGCGGAAAATATCGCTATTATTTTATATTGAATCGTTCGTTAATTTCAAGTTGTCAACTGTATTTCGACATTTGAAAGTATTTATCTTAAAAATATTCTCATAGTACTATAAAATTACAACCTGTTTGCTTAAGTACAGTTTATGTGTGTTGAGGGGTAGGAATAAATAGCACAAAGTTACTCTTGACGGAATTTTGATAGTGCACGTACCATGTACACAGAAACAACTGCAACTACGTACGTTACCAGCTTTCGGAACTTGGGCCTACCACGCGTAAATGAGCGTTCCTATAGCATATTGAGAAAACAGTTTACTTTATTGTAAAAGAGACGTGTTTGCCGGGTTTGCCAACAATGCCACGACATGCAACAGTTGCCTAGTTAGGAACAACTGCCGAAGCACATAGTAATGGTGTACGTTTTAATCAACAAACTGCTTACTATGAAATGGAACTTAACATCAAAATGTGGTAGTTTCCTTACGAACAGGGGCCTTTTTTTATTTATTAATTTGTTTGCTTCATCACACCACTGATATGCGAAAACTGACCTTGGAAAAAAAGGCGTGGTACGTGTTTTTTTTTTTTTTTTTTTTCGACGTCCCGTAACACTGAGGCCAA
>PNEQ01106070.1:0-30835 GCA_003012365.1 Medauroidea extradentata
TTTAACATAAACATTTTTTGTAACGGGTTTTAAATGCTACAGGCCATAGACAGTAACGCGTAGTTTTGATATGATTTTTTTTCATTTCTTTATGTTAACTGGTTTTCAAGTTTTGTATGAAGTAAAAATACGCAAATTTTGACTTTGAAGTGCCATTACGGGAAAACTAGATGAGCTAATTTTTTTCCGTTAGAGGTATGTGTACTCTCAAGCAATGTGTACAAAACTAACACTATTTCATACAAATATAAAATTATGTTTTTTCCCCACTTGAACAACCTTAAGCTCTACTTATACCGACTTCCAAAAACGGGCCTCGTTGAAGGCAAAGAAAAGCGATTGCGAGCGCGTGTGTGTGTATGTGGTACGTGCCGGTCTTTCTGACGAAGTTTGTCGGTTCCTTGGAAGCTGGCTCCTTTGTGGGCAGTTTTACCTCAGGCACGCGCAGGCAGCGACATTGTCTCCTCTCGCCGTCAGGATGTTGCGTGGATGTGCGTGACGCCGGGCCAGCGAGGCGGGTGGCGGCCACCGCCCACTCCTTCGAATAGTGCGTAATATTCGCCGGCGTCTTTTGATCCTAGTGTGCGTGTGTGTGCGTGCGTCGGGGTGGGGGTATACCGTCGTCGTGGAAGCCCGCGGCGTTACCGCGAAGCTGACGCGCGCTTTATTTCGCGTCGCGCCTTTGTCTGCGGCCGAATGTTTGGACGCACCTACGCGAAGTGCGCGTCGTCTACTCGACTCTCATGTGTTTCCCTTCTTATCATTCTCCTCTTCCTCCTCTTGTTCGTTTTCGTCGTCTCCGCTTTGGTGACAAGTGGCTCCCCAAATTTTTTAATGTTCAGTGCTGTTTGAATAATCGTCGTGTAGCATCCTTTCGTCATCGAGGCTTGTGGCGCTGATTTCAACATACGGTCGAAAAGTTAGATTTTACACACACAGAAGAAAATTATTTTCGCAGTACATTACAGTACGAAACAACATACGCAATTATTAGCTATCGATAGAGGTACGTCAGTTTCGCGGATTCATCTGGCAGCAGCCTACACTTGTCAGTCCTATACACCCACTGGCCACAATCGAATATCTATTGGCTTATAACCCTACAAGCAGGTAGCAAGCGATAGCACTTCACATTATTTCCTTATTTACTACTGGCTTGCAGTAGTCAAACGCGTTTCGTAACAGCCGCCAGCAAGTCACAGAAATGACAATAAAGTATACATAATTGGCGTTCAACCTGACCTGGAATATATATGCGAAATTTACGTACCTCTAGCTATAGATATTTACACACGGTCAGTGGGGCACTGTGTCACAACTTCTCCTGGGAAGGGTAAGTTAAATAAGCTAAATATGAAGATAACAAAATTTATTAGTTAATGGATACACAAGGAAATAACATTTAATATAGAATAGCTGAGGGGAAGGTTAAGTTAGGTTAAGGAAAGACAGGAGTTAGTTAAGGCGGTTCCCTATATAGACTGCGTTTGTGTGTGTGAGGCACAACTTCGATAAAGCGCAAGGTCGCCACCGGGCGGCGTGGGTAACGCAGTTTCGCCTCTACGTACAAGCCACTCAACTGGCGCATAGAGCTGTACTAGTATTCATTTTCCTATGGGACTTTAAGCGGTGACCATATCATTTTATATGTGAGAAGTATAGTATAAAGTCCAACGCGTGCTTCTATTAGTGCTTTTTTATATTCTGGTTTCTATAATCCCAGAAACGGCAGTCTGAAAAAGCCGTTTTTAGCCATTTTGGGAGTCACGAAAGTCATATTTAAAACACGCGTACCGAATCTTTCAGCTAATGGCGTCCTACACTGACGTGTGTGTTCTTTTCGTAGACGAACCATTTTAAAGCGCGTTGAGTACTTCCGTTAAAAAATGAATACTCGCAACTTGCTGCAACGCATTCCAAGCGCAGGTAGGGAACCGCCTTAAAGGATCGCTCACTTTCCCTAAAGCGGGACTCGAACCACGAGTCGGCAGGTGCGTTCGCGTCAGAGCATAAAATATCGACTTACCCCGAGCCCTAGCTCGTTGTCGTTACCATTCTTCGCATCCCTACCAGGACCTTCAAAATCGTCCCCTCTGATTGGCTCCCGGCTATGCCCACGGGCGCAGCAATCCCTACCATTGTGAAACCAAGGAGTTTTGCAAGGGTGTTGGGTAAGGTACTAAGCCCTTGTAAGGGTGTTCAAGTGGGGAAAAATCATAATTTTATATTTATATAAAATAGGGTTAGATTCGTAGACATTATTTGAGAGTGCATTTTACTCTTACGAAAAAAAAAATTATCTCAGCAAGTTTTTCCACAATGTCAGTTCAAAGTAAAAATTTGCATATTTTTACTTCATGCAAAACCTGGAAACCAGAAAACATTTTGAAATGGAAAAAATCATATCAAAACTACATGCCAGAGTCTACGGCTTGAAGCATATAGAAACCCTTTAGACAATTATATTGTATTTTTAAAAAATTTTCTAAAAGTAATAAATAATTTGCAAATATTTGGAAATTTTTTAAAGTACAAAACTTTTTTGTAAAGGATTTCTATATGCTTCAAGCCGTAGACCGTGGCATGTAGTTTTGATGTGATTTTTTCCATTACATTATGTTTACTGGTTTCCAAGTTTTGCATAAAGTAAAAATTTGCAAATTTTGACTTTGAAATAACATTATGGAAAAACTGGCTTAGCTAAATTTTTTTTCGTAAGAGGAAAATATACTCTCAAATAATATCTACGAATCTGACTCTATTTTATATAAATATAAAATTATAACTTTTCTCCACTTGAACGCCCTTAAGAGGACGTGGTACATAATTCAACGCTAAAAGCATTAATCTATAACCGTAAATTTCTTGAAGCCAATTTGCGAAAATTAAACAATATCAATCCTAGACAATAGATTTAGTCAACTTTTTAAACAAAATTGTTTCCAGTGTTAATTTCTGAAGCACAATCTCTGACGCCGGAACCTCGTGCATTTAACTGCGGCGCAAGAGATCACGCGTAACGAATGAGTAATTTTGGATAAATATTAACTGGTAAAGTTGGCAAGTACCATTATATAGGATTGTCATTGAGTATTTTATCCATATTGGCTTCGAAAAAAGTGTAGAAATAAATTTATGTTTTCAGCGTTAATTTATCTACCACGCACTCTTAAGGCTGCGTTTGTGTATGTGAGGCACAAATTCGATAAAGCGCGAGGTCGCCGCCGGCTGGCATATGTAACGCAGTTTCGCCTCTACGTGCAAGCGCTCAACTGGCGCCCAGACCTTTACTAGTATTCATTTTCCTATGGGACTTTCAGCTGTCGCCATACAATTTTATTTGTTGGAAGCATAGTTTAAAATCCAGCGCGTTCTTCTGTTTGTGCGTTTTTCGAATCCGTTTGGTATATTCCCGGGTACGGCAGTTTGGAAAAGCTGTTTTAAGCAATTTTGGGATGCCCAAGAGTCATTCTTAATACACGCTTACTGAATTATTAGTTATAAGGTCATACATTGAGGTGTGCGTTCTTTTCGCATAGACGAACCATTTTGATTTGCGTTAAGTAGTTATGTCAAAAAAGTATACTCGCAACTTGCTGCAGCGCATTTCAATCGCAGGTAGGGAACACCACAAGTCATCGGATTCCTGGTCTACTTTTGTTGCTGCAATTCGCCATTATGGTGGTTGTTATTGAACAGCTAACACTCGCTGACCGCCTTCCGGCCACGCCACCTACGTCGCAGGGTTGTGAAATTGTAGCAACGGTCATCTTTGCCTTACATTACTTTTCCTTGTATAAGCATTCCTGAAGACATATCAACATTTTTGACATTTAATCCTCTATAAATTAGTGTACTATACCCTTTTACATTGTTAGATAATACATTACTTCCATATTATGACATTTAATGGAAGATAATGCATATAAGTAGAGCCATGATTTTATGACGAAAAGGCTTTTTTTGCAACGTTTGGTTTCGATGCCTTATGTGCACATCTGCAGCTCTGCTACATCGTCTGTGATTGGATCATTCTACATTCTCTTGCCTTGGCAAATTACAGACGTACGGAGTCACAATAATTTTACTCTGATTGGTGCAGTCAAATGAGAAACGTGTCTGAACAAAGACACGCTGCCAATAACCATTAAGCAGAACTGGAGATGTGCACGAGAGACACTGAAACAAAGTGGGGCAAAAATATTTTCGCGACAATATTGTGCCTCTTCATGTAAGCTTATGTTCCTAACTGCCGGTATATGAAAGTAATTTGTTTTCTGGCAATGTAAAATTGTGCCTAATAGACCTACATTTAGAAAATGGAAAGTCAAACTTTTTATATGCCTTCAGGCATGCTAACAGCGAGTAAAATACTGGAAATTAAATATGGTAATGCATAATTGCCCTTAAACTGAAAGTATCACGTGAGGCGGCGACCACGGCCTGTATTACTAAAACATCCCAGCAATTGCATGACCTGAAGTATTTTATGGTAATCGGTAATCAAAACGGCAGAGTCCGGTACTTCCGCTTCACATCCTGTTTATATAATTATTGCGCTAGTCGTTCGGTTTATAATAACGTCATCCTCATTCTTTCTAGTCGGATGTTGGCATCAGTAGCCACATTTAATCTTATTATTTTTAGTATTTTTTTTTAATTCTGAGAAAAAATGTTAAATTTACGTTTATACAGCTAATTATATTTATTTTACGCTACAATACGTGTATCACAATTGAGCTGTTAACGTATATCAATATCACAGTCAGTCCAGTGAGCCTTGAATATAATAAAAAATAAGACTGATTGCAACATAATTATACGCTAACTCCAACCGTGAGACCTGTATTGTAGCGTAAAGTAAATATATTGTAGTATAGTTGCAGATTTAAAATGTATCTCTTCAGAATATTTTTTTAAAGGGTAAAATTAAAGAGTTCGATATAATTTAAGTGAGACAAGCCTGCTGTAATTTCGGCTGTAGTTGATTCGAAGTGCCACAGGGGCATAGGCTTAAAAACTTATATTTAGTTTAATTTGTTTTATTTATTTACTTTTCATAAAACGATAGCATCGCCGTCAAAAATCTTATACACACACCAGCCGGATGCCGAAAACTATACGCAAGATAAGTGCCCATTGCGTCTAATGACGATGGTAAAACCGATTATTTAGTCCGGATCGCTCTTACTGCTGGGTATCTGTAATTCCTACATTCAAATTATCTCTAAACGGCCAAAATCCATTGTGTATCCTATACCACATTGAATATTTGAACTTACGGGTATCCAAACAATTACGTCGTTATATATGTTCTTACCAATTTTCCTCTTTATGTTCAGCAAGATATTAATTTTGTCTGACGTAAACATACTTGCCTTGATGTATTGTGGTGCGTCGTGCTAAACTGAGTCTTCCAACTTTCTCAGACATTTAATCTATAAGCATACCACACTGTCAGAAGAAAATAAGCGTATATTTACTTGTTTATTGTTGTATGTTACACCGTAAAAAAACTTCCTAAAATGTTTAGGAAGTTATTATCCCAGACGCAGTTTGGGACAGTTGACATGCTTCCGTCTTGTAAATATGCAAACTTTGACAGTTGTTACAATACATGTCTGGTAACTTTAGTATGCATTTGACTGTTTTATAATTAGGTTTAGGAATGTTACCATGGATATCTTGGATATTATTCTACCATACTTACTTTCTTAGCGCTCCTATACGCACGTCTGGTAAATTCACAAACTATTTTATAGAGTGTTTTTTTAAATTATGATAGTGAATTTTGGATATCTAATAATAATATAGTGGCAACAGTTGGCTAATCATGAACAAAAAACTGTGTATTGGATTAAGTGTTATACATGTAAATTAAAGATGCATTAAGTTTCATATTTTACACAAACTGTTTGAAAGGAATCAATGCCAAAATATACCGTAACTGTTAATGTGTTGAGGCAAGAGGAATGAGCAAAAATATTTCAAATTTTCTTCCCATCGTTTATATATTTGAGGTTTCAAAACTAACCTGTTTCAAACGATTAAAAAACCACCTCAGTGGAGGAGTTCTTTCCTTTGGATACAGGATAAATGTTTGTTATTGTTCAGTAACCGAGTTAACTTGCATCAGTTGCTCTATACTTCTTAGTCAACTATCAAGGAATGAAAGTTTGAGATAATTTATTTGTGTTCAATGCGACAGTTTGTTTTAATGGAAAATAAACGTTACAGTTTTGAACCACAAATTTAAACAAATTATCGTGATTGTCGGCGCCATATTGAAGCACTTCTTCATACACCGAAATCCGTGGAGTATTTCTGGCTCAATTGACTGTGTGCCTCATAGCCCGTCGTATGCGCATCATTTAAGCTAACATGGGTGGTACTTGGCACCCATTCAGAAACTCGCAGGCCTCAACTCCTGCGGATATTCGAACATATCTTAAATTTTCAGGGGTGGTCTTTTTTCGGACCGGAACCTTTCCTGGCGTAGTTTCAAAAAACTGGAACATCTTTTGCAACCTCTCTTTTTTATGTGCCATGAACATTCTACTGTGTGATTTGTCTTTGTGCAGCAGCTTTATTTGCTTCGCAAATATCGTTGTTGCATAAATCACAGCAATTCACGATATTTACCAGTACATTAGTTGGGTTATACATAATAACAAAAATTAATTGGGCAGGTGGGCGCAATAAATCTCATTCCACTCACATAGAATAAGTGGATTCTGGGCTCGAAAGAAAACAGAGATCATTGCCAGGTGGAATAATACTTAAAAATTAAAACATAATTAACAATAATTAAACTTCAGCATAAACAACAATAATAAATGCGTGCAAGAATCAAGCAATTTGCAGTCTAGATCAAATACATTTAAAATCAAATAAATACCTCGAAATGCGTTTGCATATGAATGTAGTCTATATGTGAGTACATAAATATCTGACATAGTTGAACTTTTAGAACTGATACTATCTCACACGCTGAAATAATAAAGTTTAACATAAATATTTGATGTATTTACAGACTTAAACGAAGCAAACCAGTATGTAACAAAATATATAATATACTGAGTCATAGTTCCGAGATCATTAAAAAATGCTGGCCTGGCAAACAAATGTTTTCCTTTCAGATTCTGGGGCAGCGGTGGTCGATGGTCAGACCTCTCGTCTCCCAACTAGGTGATACGGGTTCGGTTCCCGGCGGGGTCGGTCTAGGATTTTTGTTTGTAGGAATCGCGCCCAACGATGCCGCTGTTCGGTGGGTTTTCATGGGGATATTTCGTTTCCCTCGCCCTTTAATTGCGGCGCTGCTCCATACCCAACTCATGTCAGTTAACCACTTTTAAAAATCACTTCACTTCCTTTCAGATTCTAATGAAATTTTCGACTATTTAATGAGATGCGTCCTTAAAAATATTAATTTTGTAGCTTCTATATGAACATACATTCAGAAAACTTGGTTTTATACATTTTTGTCTTTTACCAAATCATTTCGGTTAGACCCAATCAAAATATAGTTACACGTTTCAGCACACGGAATTGATAGAGGTATCGCCATGGATTGCACAGGGACAGGTAATTTTTTTTAGGAAAATAAATGGCCAGTTATTTTCAACACCAGTCTTCTATCACAGCGATCTCATTTGGAATACCTACGACTTTGGAATCGAACAAACAAGGAACATGTTACTACCACTTCACACTCACTCAACGGCAATGAATTTTTCTGACTCGTCTTGTTTGCCCTTCATACATTTTACCAGTATTTCTATCGGAAAGTTGGTGGCAGACCTGCACTCCTGTGCCTGAGCCGATTGGTAGAGTCATGAAATTTTTCGCGACATTATTTGGCGATAGACTAGAATGCACTGGTCCACTTTGTTTCAGTGTCTCACGTGCACATCGGCAGTTCTGCTTCAAGGTTATTGGCAGCGTGTCTTTGTTCAGACACGTTTCTCATTTGACTGCACCAATCAGAATAAGATTATTGTGAGTCTGTACGTATATAATTTGCCAAGGCAAGTGAGAGTAAAATCATCCAACCACAGACGATGTAGAAGAGCTGCAGGTGTGCACATGACGCATCGAAACCAAATGTTGCAAAAATCTTTCGCCATAAAATCGCGGCTCTAGTTATAGAGACACGAAACGTCTGTAACTCAGTTGCTGACCAACAGATTCGTAAGTGTTGTAACCAATCATCTTAATTGTTTTGAAGTACAACCAGCCATGAAATTCGGTTTTCTATACTTATGACTAGAGCTAAGATTTTTCGACGAAAAGATTTTAGCACCGTGTCCTTCTGTAACCACGCTTCATGGTCAGTGATTGAATGTCTTCTCCCTCGCTGTTTTTGGGTAATACTGGCGAATCACAGATGCTGTGTGTCCCAATAGCCTTATTCTTATTGGTGCAGTCAAACGAGAGACGTGTCTGAACAATGACACGCTGCCAGTAATCATGAAACCGAGCTGCCCATGTGCCCATGAGCATTGAAACAAACTGGCACGAAAATCTTTTTCGCGAGAAAATCGTGTTACTTTTACTATGACTAGAGACTCGTAAACTTCACGAATTCATTTTAGAATACGTTATGGATTACAAACATTTGATCACGGTAAACACTTAGACGATTGGTTCGCTATTACTGAAACCCGTCCTTGAGATCTATGAACCAATTCTAGGGCTCTTTGGGAACCCTCCTTGTCTCCGCTACCTTGTCACATGTACAACGGACGACTTGAAAAGAGGCGGAGCTTCAGTCAGGTGTGGGAAACAATTCCTATCTCCATGGATACCGCAGCCGAACATAACCTTCATTTAACAGTTTGGCTTCACGTGTCCCGGATGAGATGTACGTCAAGAAAACTGATTATTTGTTTGGAATTTGCCGCTTTTTTTTTAGATAAACTTTAATCTTATGTATTTGCGTATCTAACCTATGAAATTAAAACTAATATTTTTTACCCTTGCGTGCAAATCTATGAATGTGCAACATTTTGGCTTTCTGCCATCACCAACTAACAAATCAGCATGTTTGTAAACAAGCTTTGTTTCCCACAGTACTCTCCCCCTGCGGTGACGTCAGGAGGCGTGTACTTCAAGTCGTCCATTGACCACTCACTGGAGCAACAGTCAAAGTACAAGCATATGATGACGTAGTGTATAGAGGACTGTGCAGTTCAGCCGGCCGGCAGTTGAAACCATTAAATTCATAGGTCTCTAATTATGGCTGGGGCTAGGAATATTTCACGAGTTCAACGACCAGCATGCTAGATTCCATTATCCTGTGTATACCGAAGCCCTACCATTTGTCCATTACCTGCAACTCATTCAGACAGCAGGCGATGAAAGAATAAACAGGACTTGAGTGTGTATAGAACATTGGAGTCTAGCATGCAGGTCATTGAACTCGCAAATTTTCCTAGCCCTATGACTAGAGACATAAAAAATTCGCGTTATCATTTGGTAGCAGACTAAACTTCACAATCCTATACATAACAGAGCATAATTTACGATTCAATTGGCCACGAACTTTTATATGTTGTCATGTACGTGTGTAACGTCTTTACAGAGATTGGCCTCTCTACCGTGTAAACATTCTCCGCGGCAAGTCACGACAATATCGGTCAGGGGAGACGTCGAACGAGCCTACAGTCACTTGGAGTCTAGTCAGCTGTCAGAAAATAACGCGAATTCTGCATGTCTCTACCTATGACACATAGCTTGATACGCAAGAACGATGTGTTGTGCGACGTAACAGATTTTGTTCACGGCGTAGCAAGACATGCGCTGGGTCGACAAGGATTGGTTGCTCGACCGTGTCGCAGCTCCGTGCAACGCTCTGGCGCACGCCCGTAAAAACTGCGACTTCCGGCGCCCCTCCAAATCCAGCACGACCAACGGCCGTGAAAGACTCTGATATGACCGTGTCGACGTCACGACCTCGAACTGAGGAATTATTCGCGATGGAATTAAATTCTTTGCAAGTTTTTGTCTGCCTTACTATTACGATAGTGCATTGACGACTGGAAAACAACTTGATGCTGGTACTATACTTAGAGTACATTTAGGAATACCATATATCGTTCATCGTCTGCTTACTTTAATATATTCTCTAAATATTCAGGCACTGTACACCACCTTACACAGATGCGCGTAACGAATTTAAATACAGTAAGGTTTTAACTTTGTGTATCGTTGTCTTTGAAGCCTCAACACTACTTCACTTACACCACTTTCATGTGTGCGTGTGTGATTGTGTGTGTATATATATATATATGTATATATATATATATATATATATATATACATGAAGTGTGTGTAGCCTATATGTGTGTGTGTGTGTGTGCAGGGTAGTTGTACAAACTATTTCGATTATATAACAACCTAATATTGATACTATATTGTTTTGACACTAATATATAGGACTTTGCAAATTTGCGTATCGAAAATATTAGGAAACATTTTCCTCGTATAGAGGAGCAATAAATAATCTATATGGACGTAACTCGAAAAACGCACCGTCACTTTATTAGAGGTCTCGTGATTTATAGTGTAAGGCATGTGTGCTGGATCATATTAATGAGGAATGCTACATCGGACAAAGTCTTGTCTAGTATGTAGTTGCCAATAATATGTGCAACGGCATTCCACAGGTAAACGACACATAACCGCACACTATGTGCTAATACATCCATTACAAAACTTTAGTGCAGGAATTGTGCATTTTCGGAGTTACTTTCATATGTTATTTGTTGTTCCTCTAGATTTGATATTTTTTTCCTAAAAAATATTGACATGAAATTTTGCTACATTATTTATAATTATGCCTTACTTTTCGTAGCAATAAACTGAACTGTTTTTCTTATTTTACACATAAATTATTACAGATTTGTTGCTAATAAGTCAAAATTAATTTAAAAAATTTGTGCGGGATGATTTTGCATGATTTTGCAAAAAAGGCCTGCATACATCTGTGAACTGTACTACAGTAAAAAAAATTGTACATTTACAAGGAAAATCTTGTAAACTAATATCAGAACGTAATAAGTCAGGTAATGAAAGTAAGATGTCAGAAACATTTTAAAGTGGTTACAAATATCGTAAACAGCTTTGCGAACTAGTAAAATAAACGTTAATGAGCCAATTTTCGATTTGAAACAAAATAAACCTAGGAAACCTGACAAATTTTATAAAACATGTTATAATTTTATAAAAAGTGTTGTAAACTTAACCAGATATTAGCTGTAAATATACAAAACTAGTTTGTATATTTCCAGAAATGTTTGTAAATATACAAAGAAGTTTGTAAAGATATAAGTTTTTGTAAAATTTACAAAAAGTTTAAGTACTGTTACCAAAAACGTTTTTGGAAACTGGTTTCCAAAAAAACCTTTTTGTAAAAGTACAATTTTTTTTTTTGCTGTGAGTATCGAAATTAAAGCACTGTGGGCAACTTTTATTTACATTATTTGTACCAGTGTGAGAACAAAAAAGTATTAAGCTTGCGTTACCAAAATGATTTACTGCGGCGAGAGATATGACATGGCTTTCGGTTGTGGGGCAAATTATATTGAGGGGGGGGGGGGACTCAGTCAATATTCATTTCACTTTTCTGCTTTTTGAAGAGAGACTATTTGTGTAGAAACTTAAGCTGAATAGGGAATGTATAATACAGTAAGGTTTTTCCTTATTCGTATATGCTACAGCTTTACTGCATTTGTATGATCAGCTGTTAAGGACATTGGTACACGTTGTGTATTTTATTATCAAAGTGTTGATACGGGGCACATAAAATTTATCAGCACATATTACGTTGCATAATGTATGTTTAAAACTTTTAGATTATATATTTTGATTAAAGCTCTCTAAAACATATTTCATGGCAGGTAAAAAAAGTAAACTAATAAAACAGACATGGTTTTTTTCTTACGAAAAGTAAGGAGATGGATCTAGAAATGTCTTGAGGTCTATGTAGTCACATTTAAATTTATTTTCGCATGTATATTGTACAATATATTAAAAATATTAAAAATGCGATAAAAATATCGTTTTTCTCTGGGCTATTTCTTGCTCAAAAGTATGTGTTGTATGGCGATAAAACCAACAACAAGAACATAATACCACAGAAATTTCGTGAGTTTTAACGTTCAAATATGATAATTTACTTTACCTGACAAATAAGGTTTGCGTATATAGTATATATATATAATATATATTATATATATTATATAAATGTGTATATATATGCGTGTGTGTGTTTGTATATGTATGTAGGTGTGTGTGTGTAGTTTTTCGTACAATCTCCATGAGAAAATAAATTAAAATTTGATTACATATACCTCAATATTTTAGTATCCAACTCCTAAGTTACCGTAAAATAAAGCATGTCAACTTCAATAGTTTACTTATTTATGGCCCAAAGATATGTGTTTAAGGTAGCCTAATACACATTTTTATGGGAAATAAGAAAGGAAACTATTGTACGCAAGAGATTTTCTCCGTGCAGTGTTGAAACATATATTGTGCTCGTAAAATATCGTCGTACAACATTTTCCCACTAATATTTTCATCCTCAATTTAGCCCAGGATTCGGGTGGTGTGCTTGTTTTACGTTTGTTTTCGGACCGCCTGTATATAGGTATATATTATTTTAATCCTTTTGTCAGAGTGACAGAACCAGGCCGCCAAAGCACCCAATGTAGGCTTTTTACTAGTAAAACCTCGGACAGTACATACGGAACAAAGGTGACGGCAAATGTTTCAATGAAGGGAAACTACATATTGTCAGATAAACACACTAACGATTTGTGAGAAAAAATAGTTCCTGCAAACAAAATATGTCAACTTTGTGGAACTGAAACCTATTGCCGCCTTCAAGCTTGAAACGTAACTGGTGAAAGATACCATGATACCAGTAAGGAATAATGCGTATCGTTGCAATTGGCCTAATTCCCCTAGATAATTACTACCCAGTTTTACTGTGTCAAGTTACAATAACAAAATTTTTCAGAGCGTTTTCGTTAGTTGAATATATTCTCCTACGGTATGATAAATTTACTCTTTAAATGGTCATTGTTTTACGGAAAGAAATTAAATTATATGCTATAAAAATCCCGAATTATCGTAATGTGTTTCGTTTGTTTAATTTAGTGTTTTCAATAATTAGTGTTAATTTTTATTGCTAAAGCATTTTTTTTATTTAAGAAACTTCAGTACTGAAAGAAACTAAACTCCAAACAACTCGGCATTGTGTTATGCAGTTACAATACTGGTCATTCGATTATTTTGTTACAATGAAATTCCAACTTACAACAACTGAGGGAGTGTTGCCAGATGTAGAATAATATTTGCATCACATCAAGACAAACGTTTTACACAAAATACGTGCAAATATAATGCATAAAACTCAGAAAGTTTTTTTTTTTTTCGAACTAAAATGTTGTCGAAAGTCGACAATGTGTACTGTGTGTCGCGCCACGAATGTCTCCTTCACGTGGTAATAATATAGTTTGTTGTGTGTCGGTAGGTGATCACGGGCAATACCAACACCTACCTGGAGTCGAAGAGGGATCTGGATCCGCCCTTTTGGGCCAGCAAGGTGCGGTTTCTGCCGTACAGTTACCACCGCCGTACAGTCTGTATGCGCGTCGAGATATACGGCTGCTACTGGAACGGTGAGTATTCCATACGATCTTTAAGGTGGGGCATCTGTCGCTATATTGCATAACCGTAAACGGGGGTGACCTACGACCTTTGAACACGTGGGGTTACTTTCGACTCATGGGGTGACTTTTAACATGTGGTGTGACTTTCGACACGTGGGATGACTTTGGATACGTGGGCTGACTTTGAACATGTGGGGTGACTTTTGATATGTAGGGTGATTTTGGACACATGGAGTGGCTTTGGACATGTGGGGTGATTTTGGACATGCTTGGTAACTTTGGACACGTGGGGTAACTTTGGACACATGGAGTAACTTTGGACACATGGGGTGACGTTGGACATGTGGGGAGTTTTTTGAAACGTGGTGTTGACGTTTGGGCATTATATATACTTTTTGCATACATTATAGTACTGAATAAGGAAACTTACTTGCGATAAATTCCGAATAATAAATATCCTCACGACATCCAATTAATATATACTCACAGTTGGCAAACATAGGAAATACAAATGTTATAAATGTGTCCTAAAATCGTCGCAAGTGTCTAAAATCACCCCGCCTAAGGAATTTTATTATTATATTTTTAAACTGTGAAAAGAAATTTGTGCTATTAGCGATTGTAGTGTCAATTATATTTATCTTGCGCTACTGTATAAGCATGGTATGTGAACTTGAAACGTGTATTTTGGCCGCTGTCAGTGAAATCATTTCATCACATTCTTCACTGGCGCGTCGTAAATTATACTTACTGTACCAACAAGAAACCGAAGTTGTGGATAAGTTGTGTTCCGACATTTTCGAATTTTATCCAACCCTTAAATTTTCAAAATTGCTCTGAACGAAACGAATATATATTGGTATAGTAGAAGATAAGTAGTACAAATGTATTGGTAGCATATACAGTAAAATTACGGTTCTGACAGACAACTGTCACTATGATAAGTAGGGTTGTTTTGAAAAATCACTAATTGTACATTAACTTTGACGTGAGATAAAAAAAAATTCGTGATTAATTATTTCTTTCAACGAAATAAAACAAAAAATTAGTATGGAAAATGTTGAACATTTACTCGCATAACCTTGTCATTGACCGTTTAGGGGGATCCGCCTTTGTTTGCAGTAGCGTACGAATATGTCAAATGTTTAGTATTGTAAAACAAGTTTATAACGAATCGTGTGGCCATTTGGCATTTAAAAGAGAATCCTATTCTTAATACAGTTATTTATTTCATACTATATTATTATTATTATTATTATTATTATTATTTTTGTTGTATTGCTCTGTTCCACTTGGTAAAACAAGTACGGAAATTACTGATAGAAACAGCACTAAAAATAAAAAATGTAAGCAAAGTAATGCGTAGTAATAATTGATAAATTTTTATGCAATAAGTACCGAAAAGTAATAACAGTGGCAATTCGGTTTATAAATTATTTTTAAAGCACTCTTTGATTGCAGGCGTTATGTAATTTGTAGGTGTCTCTTCAAATATTTTGATTTCAACCACTTGATTAAAAAAACAAACTGTTAATTTTTTGCTTCGATAATTCAATTGGCGGATATCCGATTCCCAAACACAGATTATTTCAATTACGTCTGTAAGCTAATTGATTCGTGATGTTTGTAAAACAGCAATGAAATGCGTTGCAGTTACGACTGGCCTTTCAATTTGTTTAAGCCGATTAACCTTTTGCTTTGAACTGTCAAAATAATACGCGTGTGCAAATTGTTTAATGTTGAAATAATAAATTAGTAGCGCAATAAGACGGAAATAACGGAAAGCACATTCGTTGAGAGGTAAAATGTTTGTAAATATATCGCGAGTGATTAGGCGAGCATAACTTGTGCCAACATTTATTTAGTCTGGAAAAAAATGCTATAAAATAATTTTCTAAAGTCTAAATGTTTAAACCAGTTTTAAAATGAATTTCCACAGAAATACACCTCCATCGCTATTGCAGCAAAAATAAGTAAAGTAGTTCGTGAAGATAGGAAATGCAGATACTTAATTTCAGTTGTATATTCTTAAATGAAGATGATACAAGTTTAATCAGAAACATTTGATACGTTCGTTATCAAGTTTGTCCTGTGTGCTGTTCAGTATATGAAAATAAACTGTATTAAATTATTTTGACACTAGATACGGCAAGTAAAAAGTGAAAGACACATTATTTTTGAGAGTTTATAATTCGCCGTATCACGGATACTGATCCACATTTCGTAACAACAGCTGCGCAAGCTGATAAGTAGCTACTATTTTATTGTTCACGATTGATCAATATTTTTGTTTTGTGCTGCTATATTCTAACCCCTTTACTTATGATAGCGGTAAAAGGTTTTGTTTGCTTGATATAATTTTTAAAATTTGCATTCTCTATGATAAATGAAATATTTTGATTTTTTATTTTGTCTGTTGTATTAGTGGGCCTACAATTTTAAAAAAAAATATTAAGTCATAATATAATTAAGTGCTTGTCCGAAACATAAAATACTTGATGTAAGCAATTAGCAAGTATCGGTTACAGTTTGTTATAGATGGTATAACTGATTTACTTTAGTTGTGTATGTAAATGTAATGTCCAATCTTTAAAACGTTGTTAAGTATGTTAACAATTAGGCTGTATTGAATTTATATTTTATTTCGTTTACGAAAATGCAGTATACCACAAGCGTATGAACTCAAACCTGTAGGCATATCAGTGTGTCAGTTTAGTGAAATGTAGCAGAATCTGCTATTTACGTAATTATGAGTGGATTTTACTGTAAAACAGTGAAACAGAACTACGATAATTGAAAACAGCAGAGATCACTGCTTAAGGATTGGAATTGTAATAGGACTTAGTAGGCTTTCAATGATTTCAGTGAAGAGTTTTAAAGGTTTATAACAATCTAAATTTTGAGGATGATTTCATGTATTTGTAATAAAGTTATAGTTAATGACGACATTGCGCTTGACATATTGATACGAAAATACTTTTCTTTTGGCATTTTCGACACCTTAATTTTTTGTTACCATTCGTTATTCAAAAATCACTTAACTTACATTACGTTTGCCAAAGCTAATGGCGTAGAAAAGTGCTTGTATGAATGGTAACGCAGAAATATAATCAGTGCTGAATTTAAAGGAATACATAATTTATTTCAGGGGAAATATTGCTGGTTACACACTATAACTTCCTTAGTATGCATTGTAAAGTAACGCTTGCATTGACAATGACGTATTCTTAAATGAGTTACCAGGGAAAGAAATTTATGTATAGGATGTAAAGTTAGAAACCGTTACGTTGAACGAAATTTACGACTGTTCTGCTCGCTTGTATCTCGGTATCCAAGAAATAACGTGCACATTGCTTGATGTTATTAACAGGAGACGCATTAGCAACAAATTGCGTCCCTTATCTTAGACGACATTTTTTTTCTAGAGTGGTTAATTTTATGAGGACAGCTTTGTGAATCATCTTTATTAGAGATAGCTATGGGTTACGAAAAGTCTGACGAATGCATATTGCGGTATGTGAGTACTGTGATGAAGAGGTTGCAAGATGAGCTGCTATTTGTTCTAACAATGCCTACTTACTTTCTCGTTCATACGCTAAGCCTCTAGTACGTATTTCTGCAGCGGAAATACTGGAGGGGTATGGAAAGGTATAAGACGTCGAGTGAATGACTGGAATATTCAGTCGTCGATAAAATCCAAACTACTCATCGTAATTCGATGGGATTTTTTTGCAGAACGTATATTTTACTCGCTCGCCCTGTGAACTCTGTTCCGCCTTAGAGGCAAAAAGTAAGCAGATTTTGAATTAAGTATTTTAATGATTCTTTATTTTTCATGTATTTTGGTGCATAGGTTGCACTCTTCATTTGTTTTACTATCAGGCGCAAGAACAAACAACGCATGTGGTCTTCCTACCCGTGAACATGCTTTGTCGGGAAAGATTCGATCGTCTTGGTCGCGGCATTGTCAATGATGATGCAAAGAGAATACAAATTACTTATTATTACTGATTATTGATTTCTGACAAAATTTATAGTTATCAAATTTTCAAACATACTTACCCATAGACAAAATTACGTTTAGCTGTGATTTGCGTTTTGTTATTCCACGTCATATGCGTTTTTGTTATACCACATTTTATAGTGATTTGTATTCTCTTTGACGTCACACGGGAACGCGGTCAAACGGGATAAAAAGTATCCTATGTCCTTCTCCTGGTTCTAAGCTACCTCCTCACCAATTTTCAGCCAAATCAGTTCAGTCGTTCTTGAGTTATAAATAGTGTAACTAACACGACTTTCTTTTATATATATATATATATATATATATATATATATATATATATATATATATATATATATAAGTAGACGATTATTTATACACTACTGGGTGGTAGTTAGCTTTGCTTTCGGTTAAAAGTTTTTAATAGGTATAAGAAAAATATGGGAATGAAACCACCATAATAATGGAAAACAGCAATTGTTTTATGATTTTTAATACGATAATATTCAGACCTGTATAGTAACCGAATTAAAAATAAATTATCTCGTTTTGACTTAAAAATATTCTTTCTATCATAAAACCTAGCACGAGAGGTTTATGAATGCCAGCCATGTTGTGTCGGCTCTGTCAGCGAGGTTTTTGGAGGCTTGCCAACTTGTTAGAGAAGCCGTGAATTTTCCTGGTCTCCATAAACACAGTTGCCTTCAAATTTTGCATTATTTTCTAACGGCAGACCGGACTGCAAGCTGTTATTTGCTCGCAAGACGTCTCCTGTCAGCTTGCAATGTCGTGCATTGCTGCAGGTAACTTTTTTGGTCAAAATTTAAATTTTTGCGATCGAGTGACCTATCTGGTGCGAAGCAGTCAGCTACGTAAACGGCATACATCACACAAGAACCGGTGAACAATGACATCACAGACTCTGTTCAAAGATGTACATTTCAATGAAGTCTAGCCTATTACAAAATGAAGATGAAAACCACTGCGTGCTTCCCGCCTTCTGGGCGAGAGACGGCCGGGGTGAAGGTTTGGCCGGCTGCTTGACTAGCGATACATGCCTGTCGTACTCTGACCCTAGGAATGAATTAAGTTAGGGTGAGATGTTGATGAAGCAGCACCGGATTGAGTAAGGGCAGGGGAAACGGGAGATCCCCGGGAATACCCGACGGCTAACGGGAGGATCTAATTCGGATCGCCTAGGTGGAAAGATGACACTCGATCACCTTAGCCTCCCGCAACCTCTTCCCAAATAATAACGCCGGCCTCTGTATCGTAGTCGGTTAGGCACAGGTCCACGGTGCGAGAGGTCCTGGGTTGGAATCCTGCCTCGGGCATGGCTGTTGCGTTGTCCCTTTACAACTTCACCTTCATCGGCTCTTAAGACCTCGTTGTTAAAATGGCCGTAAAACGCCTTCACTCCACCCAAATAATAACGCATATTTGTCACGTGTATGAATATGATTGTGGTGTTCTAGTGTTTTTTTCTTTTACTATGTTGGTGGTTGGGGATATTTAGTATTGTTGGTCGCTTTTGACTGCAGATGGCATCGTGAGTTATTCGATGCCTCAAGGAGACAAGCGCGGCTCCGGCTGGGAGTTCTTCGACGCGACGTACGACGGCCACTGGGACGGCGAGCTACGACGCGGTCTGGGTCAGCTTGTCGACGGCAAAGTCGGGCCCGAGAACTTCAAGATGGGCTACTACGACAACGAGAGAGGTGAGTGCAACCGTACTTACTGTCTTCCAAGCAACATAATTTTAATATCGATGAATCCCTACATTGTAGAGTCCCAAATAAAGCGTAATTTATATATTTTTTTGTAGAATAAACCTCATAGTTTACCTCCGAAGTAACGCCAGTTTTGTTATGAAAATAAGCCAGAATCAATCAATGCAAAAGCCAACATAGAATTGTGCAACTTATGATTGCTCTTCGCCATGATATTTTTCTAATAAATCCGTTAAAGATGTTTTGAGTTTTCGGATCAACGTAAAAAGAAAAAAACTACATGGCATGGCCTTGACATGACCACAATGTGTTGCTGGAAAAAAAAAATCACCTACTAACTACCCGGTATAGCTCCATAGCATTCGTTACCATGGTTGGTGATTTTATATATATATTTTTTTAATTCGGAGGAGAAAAATGTAAAATATACAACTATACCGTAAATTATGTTTACCTTGCGCTATAGTACAATCATCACAATTGAACTTCAAACGTATATTTTGGCCCCAATCAGTCGAGTACGTTAAGAATATATAAAAATCTATTTACTGATTGCGGTCTAATGTATGCGTTAAAATTCAAATTCTATGCAGTGCAAGGTATATATAATTTACGCTGAAATGATAAATCTCGCACATTTTACTGGCTTATTTATCTACCACGCCCATCCCAGCATTCGTCTGGAGTGTTTTCGAGAAACATTGGAAAATCGAAATCAGGATGGCCGGTGGCGGGGATCGACCCCGGGTTATCCCGAATGCGAGTTCAGTGCTTTACCGTTGCGCCACCTCAATCGGCTTAGTACTGTAAACCTGTTACCTCGCAATGTGCTTTGTTTGCTAATTTTTATGGAAATGTACTGTGCAAACAATAATGTCGCACCATAGTGGAAGTACTCATAATGTTACAGTTAATGTCATACTGCTTGAAACATTAACAATATAGTAAATTAAAAAAAAAAAAAAAAAAACACGCTTCGTGCACTCAGTTCAATAAATTTGTCGAACATATTATTCTCTAACTCTGTTCAGTAAGTTGCAGCTGGGCTTAAGAGTAATGTATAATGCCATGGCAGAAAGCACATGCTGATAATGTCGTATAAATTTACTATTTGTACAGAGTGCTTGTAATTTACCGTTCGATGTTCGCTGTGGCATCTCTGCAGTGGTCGATATGTTCGGAATCGTTCCAAAATTTCCACAGAATTAAGTGCACTGAAATGCATTTTGTTTAAATTTAAGCAATTTTATTTCAGGCTGTTATGAATATTTATTACTTGCGTTTCTGCCTTTTCCAAATAAAGTGTAATTTTCAATTTGCTAAGATTCAGGGAGCTTCAGTAATGAGTTAATTAAAATTTTTAAAATTTTGTAATACGTATATTATTCTGATTGTACATGAGCACGAAATATTTTTCTTCAATAATACAGCACATAGCTGAAAAATATTGTAAGTCGTTAATTTAATGTTGGAGTAATGTTAATGTTAAACAATTCACAGTAACGATTAATTTTGGAAGTCTGAAATGTTATGGTAGAGCAAAAAAGAAATCGGTTAGTACCGTGTTTAACTTCTGAAATGATAATTGTTGTTCACAATGATATTCATCGTACAGTGGCGAACTATTAGTGATAAAGTCTGAATATGTTCTCACGCAGCATGACGTACAAGCTGACATGACTTCAATAACACAGGGTTTCCTTTCAATAGCGTTTGTGGCAGGTTTCAAGGGCAAGTATGTTGACTAATGCTCATGCGGTCACATCACATTTTCTTTGCTATCACACGACCCCCAAGATTTGTCTCGTCAGCAACTGAGGGGGTTGGAAACCACATAATGAAATTCTTTGTTGCCGCACCCCCTCCCAGTGTCGCTCTTGAACATAATTTGAAATGAAACCAATGCCGTGCGAGGATGGGGGAGTAAGCGAATCAAACACGAAATCTCCTAACAAGCCTCGTCTTGGAGTTTCTCTCGAAACAACAATGAGGCCGAGTTTGTTGGAGAGGGAGGGAGGTGCAGCAGGATTTTTGTTAAAAAGAGATTCCTATCGGAGACGTATTCAGTTGAATTTATACAATGGGTACGAGTGCCCCGGCCTCCCCCGCCGCTCTCCAATTTGTGGGTCTCGTAATGAGCGCGTCGCTTGGGGGTGTGATCGTAGATACGGCATGTATTGAAAAGGGGCTTTTCTTTTACGCGAGCCCCTATTAGGCTCAAATGAATGCAATGCACGGCGCCAGGATGAAACTAAACGAGGTGCCTGTGCCAGGTGCGCGCCTCATTTGCCGCTTGATTTTAATGGTTCGATGTTCGTTACCGTGAGAAAATTTTCTTTGTGCCCGTCTCTTCCAACCGTTCCCAAGAACAATTTATGCGATGATGTTTTTATTAAAGATTTCAAAGGACTGTGAGTCTGATAATATTTTACATTTTTCATAATCACAAGAACATTGTATTTAATTTGGGTGCGATAAACTTAATTTCTGTTTACTTCCACAAACACGCTAATAATTATTTTTTGTCATTCCGTTCCTTACTAAAAAAAAAGAGCAATTTATATTTGTGAAGTTGATCTACAATGTCTCTGATAACCACGACGCGGACTAAACATTTGAAGAGTCCTCTGCAAAAATGATGGATGTCAATTTTTCGGCCAAAATGAGTTATGAATAGAAATACAAAGCACTATGGGTGTAGAATCTACCACCAGAATTTCATAGCATAAACGCTAACTGTTAATGAGTAACAGCAGTTTTTCATTTCAACGTACACTGTTTCAGTAAGTATAGGGTTTTAGAACTTTCTAATTGAGCTATTGCAAAATTCATTACTAGTGACTTCCATCATTATTGCAGTGGACTCTTCATTCGGTAAAAATTTTATTTTTTTAATTGATGGAATTAATTCATGTCTTATGTTGACCATACACGTGGATACAGTAATAAACCCTAGTTAATGTTTAAAAATAAAGTATCATGAAAGAGTATTGATATAAACGTATCATTTTTAAGCATATGCCAATGAGAACATTACTGAGACGAAAGCCAAGCCAATTTTAACACGATAATATAATATTTGAGAAGATATTTATACGTTCTACAACACGATCTAAATATTGACAAATATGTGTAAGAGTTTGTATCCCAGTTGCAGCTGTTGGCGATTTTTAAGTATACATATTTTTCTTGCCTAACATCAGCTTAAGATTACCTAATCCAAGTGATATTGGAATTTGGTATGTCGGTATTATAATGAAATGTTTTCACCCGAAAACTTTTGAAGTTTCCTGGATTCAGAAGTACGATTTGGTCAAGCTGGCGACGAAGTTTTTGATTACACGATGTATTGAATTCATGTCTTGTACGGTTACCATATTCATATGTTTCCTTGGCGTGCAGTTGTTAACAATAAGGTATAATGCGACTCAATCGGACGTTTGTGATGGTTTTCCAACCTCTTCTCACTGGCAGCGCTCCCTGTACAGTGATTTGTGTCATAAATTTCCTTCTAACTGATTTAATGGAATAATACATATTGATAGAATATTTGACACCGTAAATCTTTATTTTCTGTAACAATAGTAACGACAAAAATACATTTCCGGTGTCTAAAATTCTGTCAGTATGGATTCTATTCCGTAGGTTAAAGTTCCAAAAATTTACCCAGAAGAAAAGTTTAGACACAAAATACGAAAATTCAAGATGGTGACTATCACTCACTCCTAACGGCTCGGAAAGGCGACTGAACTGTGGCCGCTATCAGTCGAGCAAATTAAGAGTATAAAAATATTTCTCTACTGATTACGACTTAAATATACATTAAAAGTTCAACTGTGATGCTTTTATTGTAGCGCAAGGTAAATAAAATTGATATTTTAGTAACACGTATCACTTTTCACATTTTTCTTCTCAGAATTTCATAAGAGCGTAAAATATAATAATTCAATATGGCGACTGGTGCCGAGCCTTAAGGGTGTTCACGTGGCAAAAAATTTATAATTTTATATTTGCACGGCGTAGTGTTAGATTTATTGACTTTACTTGTGACTACATTTTCCACTTGCGAACATTTTATAGATCTCCTCGTCTTCCCGTAGTGGCATGTCAAAGTCAAAATTTCCAAACTGCATGAACATACAAAATAACTGACATATCCCAGCAAAATAATTCACACTGTAATAAAATATTTTGGGATATACGCTAAAAGGTTAAAACTCATACAACACAGTTCATCTGTGTTTATTAAAAATTACTAAAAAATTAAAAAATGTATCATTGTCATATAATTTAAAAATACAGAGGAGTTTAATTGTGTGTTTTTTTTTAAATCTTTTAGCATATGATTTGAAATATATAATCTCAGTGTAAATTCCCTTATTTGAGTAAGTTAGACTTTGTTATTTGTATGTTCACACAACTTGCAAAATTTTACTTTGACATGTCTCTATGGAAATACTGCGGGAGCTAAAAAAATATATAAGAAGGGAGAAATGTTGTCATAGGTAACGTATATAAAACGAACTATATGTCGTACAAATATGAAAATTGGCATTTTTGCCATGTGGTAGATAAATGAACAGGAAAAACGTTTCATATCTGCACGTTTCTGAAAGGCAATGTGGATAACCAACAAACCTAGATAATGATACAAGCCAAACTTATGATTAAATAGTTACGCAGAATGATGCGTTCTTTAAGCACAATCTCTTGCGCCGGAATTAAATATGCGATATTTCGGCGTCAGCGACTGTTCTTCAGCAAAATGTTACTCGAGGAAAATAGTTGCTCGGAAAGTTGGTAAGACGTATTGTTTAATGTTATTGAATTTGTATTTTCAAATCAATTTGCTTCGAGAAACTAAAAATACTAAACTGACGCCTTTAGCACGGAATTATGTACCTTGTCTTATTAAGAGTTTGTGGTAAATAAATAAAAGCTGAAAACATAGATTGATTTCTACACTTTTTTCGAAGCCAATATGGAAAAAATACTCAATGACAATCCTAGATAATGATATTTGCCAACTTTAGGAGTAAATATTTATCCAGAATTACTAATTCGTTACGCGTGATCTCTTGCGCCGCAGTTAAATGCACGAGGTTCCGGCGTCAGAGATTGTGCCTCAGAAGTTCGTAACACTGGAAACAATTTTGTTTGAAACGTTGACTAAAACTATTGTCTAGGATTGCTGTTGTTTAATTTTCGCATATTGACTTCAATAAACCTACAGTTATAGATTAATGCTTTTAGCGTTGAATTACGTACCACGACCTCTTAAGTACTAAATATGCTTCACGTACCTGAGAGTAAATAAATGTTAGGATAAATGAGTTGTTTTGTGAGGGAGTGGTTATGTTTAATGGACGTTGGCAGATTGTGACTGGCCGTGGTTATAAGTTCTGCTCTCGTCGCTTGTTTGCAGGTCAGGGCTGGGTCGGCTGGAGGAACGACACGAGGGGACAGCCTGTCGAGATAAAGTTTGAGTTCGACAAGGTGCGGGAGTTCACTGCGGTGCACATCTTCTGCAACAATCAGTTCACCAGGGACGTGCAGGTAAGCTTGTCCAACGTGTTCTGCTATGTTCGTCATTCGTTGATAAGACATTTTGTTAAAACGTTATTTTCCCCATTATTCCGCCGTAAAATTTAGCTTTCATAGTGTGTGTAGACAGTTACTTAAGTGTAAAGACATTTTTATAAGTAGACTTTATTACAATATAGCCACATAAAATAAAAAAAAATACATGTTGGAAATATTTTCTCCATTCACTAAGTCACTTGTTAAGTTTGCCACTCTGTTATGTTACATTTATCTTTTTTTTATGGTATACAATTTATTGATCTCAGTTGAAACTCAGTATTAATAATTTATTTAATCTAATATGTCATTGAATTACATATTATTATTACTGTTATCGGTATTCATAGGTGCTAGATAAAATATATTCGGATTCCACAGCCTATCTGGTAAAACCATTGTTCACGGAAACATTTTGAGCGGATAGTTTATTTTACTTTTTGGTAAAATGCTACAAGGAATTTTAAGAATCATGTTATAGGTTCTCGTCTAACCTCTGGAATCACCGTTTTGTACTTTCGTTAGAATTTAACTGGCGTGGATCTTTTATTTATTAAAAATATGCCATAATTTAAACTGACACGCGAATATTCTTGAAATCTCGCCGCTTGTATAACTTGGTAAATATTCCCTGTCAGGTCGGTAGATACATTGTTGCATTTTCCAGACTGTCCTTGTGTGGAGGAGATTTGTAAAGGCGGAGGGGGAGGTTTTGGCTGAGCTTGCAACTTATAGACGATGCATTTAGTTCAATTTTCTGAATGATAATTGAGTATGCTTCTTCAGGGGTGGAGAGGGGTTGAGACGAAGAAGAGTTCTTCAAAACTACCCTCTCGCGTGCTCTCATCATTCACTATTTTCGGATCTAAGGGGCAACTTTTTAACTACCACCAGCAAGAGGGCAGATAAACCACGTTCCTTTCGAACAATGGATTTCTGTAACCCTTCATTAGGATGAATAGCTTTAAGCCGTGTGTTGGGGATGGTAGGGTGAGGCGGGGGAGACGGGAAGGGAGACACATAGCTCGATGAAGAAGGGAGAGGGACAAATTGTATGGCGCGAAACTGCATAGTTGCATGGAAAGTGAAAAGCGTGGCTAATTCGAGGATATACTACAGTCAAGTCAGCATCATTGCCCTCTCCATACATGACTGTAGTGCTGGGGGGATAACGTTCTCATTCCAGAGGTCTTGATCAGCTCCATAAACAATACAAGTCAAATAAAGAAAAAAAATATCAAAGTTCCTCTTCGCATCCAGTTATTATCATTTAATGCAGTCACTTCGCATATCTTTG
Organism: Medauroidea extradentata; assembly: GCA_003012365.1. Classification (NCBI taxonomy): domain Eukaryota; kingdom Metazoa; phylum Arthropoda; class Insecta; order Phasmatodea; family Phasmatidae; genus Medauroidea; species Medauroidea extradentata. The sequence goes on from PNEQ01106070.1 coordinate 26,290, forward strand.
CTAGATTTATCATATTATATCCTGCACATATTCATGTTGATTTCTTATGTACTCGTTGCAAAATATTGAAAATTCATATTTTACCGAGTCACTTATGAAATAATAATTTTGTAAATTCACAATTCTGTGACGTTCGTAAATTATCATTTTTCCAATCTTAAACGAATGAACCACTATCTGTAATTAATTCTGATTGAACCAAGCTAATGAACAAGTGTTTGTAATCTTTAATGTTATTTACAGTTTGTATAGAAACTTAATGTGATGGTTATGTGGTTATTGTTCAGTACGTGTGTAGTATGATGAGTAGAGTGCATACTTATTGTAGACTGTGATGTCCGAGTTTTAGGTTATCTAGTGCGTTCTCGGTTCACATTATCTTGGATAGCCAGGCTTATACTGTACTCCGATAAAAACATTCAGTTGTTAAAAGGATCATAGTAGACGTACAGTACATACACATTCCTTGTAAAACGTTCGTCCTGAGAATAAAATGTTTTTTCTTTTACAAAAAATTATTTTGGCAATATTATTTCAAAGTACTGCTAGTATAAATTCAATAAGTAAAGTAAATTCGAACCTTTTTTACATTATCATTGTTTCTTAGCTTTATCTGTAACTTACAAATGTAATAACTTTAAATTTCAGGTAGATTAGTCGATAGACAAAATTATAAAAATAAAGTTCACGGAATCAATTGTTATTTGTGTTCTTTTACGTACAGTATTCAAATGTGACTAAATCACAATGATGCAAATTTTCTGATACAGGACATACTATATGCATAATATAAACTACTTTTCTAGTGTGTCTTGCAGGCTTCTTTTTAAGGTACGTTAGCAATAATTAGCATTAAAAATCAAATTACATTAAACTGATCTTGCATTGTTCTTTCAGAAATTGTATGGTGCAATTAGGATGTGCCAATCTGGTGCAGGAGAGAAATCGTGATCAGGTCCTTAAATGATTCATGCCAGGTGGCGCTAGTGTAAATGGTTTCCTATTCTTAAAAATTTCAAGAAAGTTTTCGTAGTCTTGGGGTATATAGATGTTTTTTTTATACTGTGAACGTAATATTTTTTTACACTATATTTTTAATCCGAAAGGAGACTGAGTATTGTTACATTGTGTATTTTTTCTGGAACATTTTACAGAAGTTGTAGCCGACATTATAAAAATTTTATGCGCTGTTCAAATTAAGCATATTATGGCCATATTAATAGATAATATTCCATGTTATATTTTGGTATCTAAACATTATCTTTTTTATGTCTGCATAGGCGTAAAGTGAAAGGCTTAAGAGCGGCTTTGGGTATAAGGGTTAGTAATAAATTAATATTTGTTTCCACGTACAAACAGTATTGTTAAAGTTGGTTTATTAGATGTATTAAATTAGTAACTAATTTTACGTAATCAGACTGTTAAATTTAGGGAATATAATATTAAATGATTGCTGCATTTTTATTTTATGTTAAAACATTTTATGATTAGTTGAATAATTTATTTAGAATTCATGTACATACCTAAAAATTTATTATTTTTTCCTCTACCATAAATAAGCCTCGATGACTATGTTAAAGAACTCCATTCGATTTTCGAAATCTGGATGTTGATGAGATCTGGAGTTTGGTCATTGATTACAAAAAATCTGAAACATTTTATAACCCGCATGTAAACGTGAAGGAGCAAAAAATTCTCCAGATTTACTGGTTGTATTAATTTTCTTGCTGTTTTCTTCTTTTGTATGTTTCAAGCATTACCCCTTGTACTTGATTCATAACAAAATAGCTCATTACTGTTTCATGTGTCCTCCTATGTCAACAATAGCTTGAAAATATAGAAAAGCATAAGTTACTCTACCGATAGTTCAACCCCCCCCCCCTCATTTTCACTGAAAATACATTGCATTATTACCATTTCTATGTAAATAACGTAGTCTTGTTGACTAGTAAATTTATTAGACGATTCTCGAATTCTTATTATCGACGTGTAATATTTCCGTATAAATATAAAGGTAGTATGGTAGATTAATTGAATTAATTAGACACTTTACGACAGGATATAATAACAATGTACATAGAAGCTTGCGCGAAACGCTTCCAAATTTTCTATTCGGCAATAGGATATTGAATGATGGTAACAGAATTTACTGATGTAATGAACTCATCTAAATCTGTTGTTTATATCGTATTTTCTTATGAAAAAATAAGTAAGAAAAGAAGAGACCGAAGATTAATTGTTTAATTATCTCCGAATATTCTGCTCTTAAAAAATGAGAGTAATTTTGTAGAATCTCTTGAAGTCGGAGAAGCAAAGCTTAAAGACGCTCTTGGGACTTGGACGCAAGAAGGTTGTCGACGAGATTATCTGAATCTTCCCTTATGTTCCCCTCATTCTGTTCTCCTGTTGTGAGAATTGAATTAGTAGGATATTAAAAGAAGAAAGGGAAGGGGGATAAAGAAAGTTGTGCGTGAGGTCGTGTTGTTGACGAGGGGACTTTTCGCTAGTGTTTTTAAGCCAGATAAACGGGTTTGTTCGCGGGATCTGGGCGTGACGGTTGGCACGAAGGAGGATAAGAAAATATTGTCGACGGCTAAAGGGGTTTGGAGGGCTTGGAAGGAGGATGAGGATAGATGTTTAATCAAGTGGGATTAGTGGAGTGAAAGAGAAGCGTTGGAGGGGAGGTCGCTCGTGGGAAGGACGTGGGACCAGAAAAAAATAGTTCCTCAACTCTGGCCGTCTTCTCTCTTGGGGGCCGTCTTCCCGTCGACATGAACGCCTTTGGTGCGGCAAGTGGCCTGTGAAAGAACAAGGCTTTGAAGGGGGAGGGGGGTTGAAGGGGTGCCAGAATGTGGAAGACGTGTGTCGAATACCCTAACGGGACAAGGCGTCTTGGTAGGGAGGCAGACGGGATCAACAGGAGAGCGAAGGTAGTGGGGAGAGACTTCTTGTCGTTGATTGAATATTCCGCGCAGACACTTTATCGACGTGACACACGCTGTATTCTTAATTCGGTATAATGCTGGGCTTAGTTTCCACAACGGGTTGGTGGAGAGGAGTGATGGTGGAAGCGACTACGATGGAGGGGGAGGGGGGCACAGAACACGAGGGGAGCGAGCCAGCGAAGTCGGATCTCGCGGTTTGTACAGGTTGTTCACGGTAAACTGAGCACTGCTTAAATATTATTTTTTCAGCAGTTATACGTTCATCTTTACTATTTTCAATATGAAAACTATCATGAAACTAAGAACTAGTGAAAACGTTTTACCACACTCAAAACTACTCACCTTTGGCCCTAGTAATATACAGTTTATGGTTATTACAAATGTTGAATTGTGCCCAGTTTAAAGTGAACCGCCTGAGCTAGTCTCGTAGTAGTAGTAGTAAGATGCTGACGAGTTTCGCCGGACACAATACTTCAAGAATGAGCTAGTCGGTTGCAATTGGGACAATGCTACAAACTTTGAACACATTTGTGTTTCTTCTTCACGTTACAGCCTCGTCATAATATCGTGGTGGTTACGGGGGCCGAATGGTCGAACCACTCGCCTCTCACCTAGGCGATCAGGTTTCAATTCCCGGCGGGGTCGATTCCCGGATTTTCAAATGTGGGAATCGTACCGAACGATGTCACTGGCAGGCAGGTTTTCTCTGGGGTCTCCCGTTTGCCTCACCCTTATCATTCTGGCGCTTCTCCATCATAGAGACTTATTTCGTGTCATCCTTCGGAGTACTCAGATTGCCTACTGGCTCTCATTAAATAAACTGCATCCGGGGAGTGACACCCTGACCATTGTTATTCAATATATAATTTAACCATAATATTAGGGTAAATATTCCGGATAGTTCTATTGCGGTACATTGTTGTCCCAGAATATCAATGCAGAGTCCAGCAATGTCGTATGTACATAATATTTCCTCAAGTTGCCCCTACTGGCCGTGTGTTTGTGTGAGTGAGGCACGACGCCAAGGGCGATGTTGACTGGCTCATCTAGTGCGGTATCACTTATACATAAGGATATGAATAATTCGCGAGTTCAATTACCGACATGTTATAATCCACTGTCCTATGCATGCTCGAGCCCGTTCATTCGTTCGTCGTCTTGTGTTCCAGTGAGTAGCAGCTAATGGACAAATGGTCGGGGCTTGTGTACACACAAAACAATGAATTCAAACATACATGTCGTTGAACTCGCGAAATACTCCTTTCCCTACTTATACACGACACTGAAACTGTTTTCGGTGGTATCGTAAATCACTCGCTTTCAATACTATTGTCTCTTTCTATAGTAGTTTCACACGACTACTATGAGTTGTTTTTTCAGATACAGCAGACAGAAATACTTTTTTAAATCGGTTCTGACATAATTTTTCTAATCGATGAAATGTTTTGAAAATACCTTTCCGTCATCGTTTGAAGTGAATTTTCTTTACGTACGTTGTTGAAACAATGAGCACACGTTGAATAATTTGGTAAAAAGAAAGGTATTAACGAATACACTATAACACGATTTAAGCGCGTTGTAGACTGTGCCCTCAACTAGTC
>PNEQ01106071.1:0-19167 GCA_003012365.1 Medauroidea extradentata
GACTGGTTTGAAATCTATAGCATTGTTAATTGGATTTTCAATGGTTAAGCGTAGGCAACAAATATGCCGTTAAATTGTAATAATACCATGTACCTGCTTAGTGTAGTTTGAAGTGTAGTGTTTTTGTGTAATAAAATTAGTGAAGTTATTATGTAATGAGTCGCGCAGAACTTTTTGAATCCTTTTTTTTTTTTTTTTTTAATTATTGTTGCTGAGATATAAGGTTTATCCTTGCTTGGGATAAATTTCACTTTCCCTTTAATAAGAAATTATTGTGGTGCCCTTGAATAGTTGCTTTTGGCCAAAGGACACCAAAATATCTACATCGCAATGGACTACGTCCTAGAATTTAAACCTGGTAATGCACTCCCACTGCACAACTCTTTCAAAGATCTTATGTTGCCTGGTTTAACCATTTAGAATAAGCCTTATTTTGTGCATTACTACTTTAGTTATCTTTGGCTAACAATTTTTTTCTCCGTAAAAAGTTTTAATGCTTGACTAGTATAGTAAACTTAAATACGTACCGCATGCATTAAGGTAATCTATAAGTTTCAAAAATTATATGAGTACACAAGTGACAATATTTTATTAATAACTGCAGAAAAATGTATTCTTATGCTAGCATGATTAATACGTTTTACTATTTTTATTGAATGTAACAGCGTTGCTTAATATGACTGCATTTCTTTAAAAACTTCGTTGGTTTACGTAACCGCATTTCTTTTGTGTTTAAGAATTGTTCTCTGTAAAGGCATTGCTTTATGTAACTTAATGTATTTTTGTACATATCCAGTTAATTGTTCATGTGTTATGTTTATGTGTATATATTTTCAAAATACACAATGAAGTTGAAATCCGAGAGTGTACATTTCGTGCATTCTAGTGATCTGTATATTTAACTAAAAATCCGTGCGACAACATTTCGAGTGAACAAAAAATTGTACATTATATTGTTCTCAAGTATGCGAATAAACGCTTTACACAGGTGAACCATATAATTTTTTTTATCAGAGCTTGTCATAGTTGTTGCACACGATTCACTGTGTTCGTGCTTTAGAACCAAAATCCCAACAATTCATAACAATAAAGAAATCTTGTCAAATTTTACTACAGAATCTGAAAGCTTGTTCACGATTTAAAAGAAAAACGTTTAAAATACATGTTCTCAATATTTGACACTGAACTTATGGGTAACTTTGTAATTCCAATAGTTAATAAATATTATTTTCTTAAGAATTTGTTTACAACACAATCAAACAGGTAATTTAGAAAACTTCGTTTAAGGCCATGATCTTTCATTTATTTCAAACAATTGCAAATAACTCAAAAATTTTTAACTAAATGCTTTGAAAAAATTCGAGTCTGTGTACAGTCCTACGCTACACAATTTTACCAAAGCGTTTTTTTTAATAATGTAGCGTTTGCTAGCAAACAATTATTTTACTTCATTTTGGCTTATTTTGACAACAAAATACGTGATATTTCAGGGGCCAAAATCTAAAAATCCGTTTGGTATATTGCAACAAAAAAATTCATGTACAAACGATGATACATAAGTGTTAAAATTGCGAGAATGAAATTTTTATATATATATATATATATATTAATTTGCGTTAGAAAACATATTTTCAAAACCACTGCAAAACTAAAGAGCGAGGTCTAATTGTTAAGTATCTCGAAATCGTACGAAAGATAAAAAAAAATGTGTATGTGCATAAAACTTGACATTTGGCTTACCTGAACACATTACACACTGCTGTAAATATTACTCGCAAAGAGTAGTTATCAGTGTTTCTAATTAATCCGGTACTTAACCACCATTAGATAAAACACCGTGACCGCTTATCACCGCAGACTACAATCGCAGCAAACAACGTTCGCTTCTCGTAAGATAACCTTCGCGGCTTACTGCTGTAAAGTGTTTATATGTTCACTGGAAAGTTCATTTTTCAAATTACGATGGAAGCAGAATTTTTAAGTTCAGCTTTCAAGTCGCAGTCCCAAATTTCAAACTCACTCGTCAATTTAAAGACACGTAAAAAAATTAATCAAAGGTATTTCTAGGACACGAATATTGCGCACGGCCCAAGAACATACGCTGCCTGAAGAGATCAATATGTATGGCCACCTACAAAATTAATTTCCCGACTAGAGTGACTGTTTAAAAGTACAACTGCGTAAGTCATTCCCAATGTCTAATCTTATATTACACTGTTAAATATTCTGTACTTTAACAACAAATTATTGAACAAATAGATGCCTGTTGTAAGATATAAAATGATTATACTAACGAACATGAAATTACAGCAAAATTTTTATTTGAAATACAAATAATTCCAGTAAATTTATCAAATTTTTGTTCATCTGTAAACAGTTTCTTGTGTAATTCAGCACAATCTCTTTTAAATTTATATCAGAGTGTATTGCCACTAAAACTCTTTGGAAAACGGATGCCAACAAAAATTTGTAATAGCGTAAATTTATAAAACAGTAAATTGTTACAGGCTGCTGTAGTTAAATTTGTATCACATCCAACACACGGTTTACAAACATTATCCTAATATTATTAGTTTGTATAGGTATTTGGAACAATTTTAACGACATTAACAAAAAAAAGTATCTCTTATGTACCAGCAGTAAACACATGAAACTACGGTGTCATTAACAGTTCATTAGAAATTTGTCACTTTTAGCTTGAAATTATTGCTTATAAAGTTAACAAAATCTGCTCTTTGTATTATTTTTGTTTGACTTTTGGTTGTACTTATTCGTTATTTACTACGATTTATAACTGCAGTTTTCAGACTCTGTGCGTCGTCCTTAAAGAGTTGCGATTAACACTACATTGGTTACAATATGTATTATTTAAATGCGTGCTTGTTAATTTTGAGAAAAATTATTCATAGTAACTGTATGTTGTAGTAGCTAAGTAGATAAAGCAACCAAGACAAGCCCAGTGTAAATTAAATTCTAATTCTGCAGTAGTTCTGTCAACGAATGGTAAAAATTAATGTTTAACATGACACAAAAATGGTTACGGTCAACTTCCTTACAACGTATAATCGTTCCTTTTAGTCTCGCGCTGCACATTTGTGCAATCATTTACTAAGAAACAACTAACTATTTGTGTTTCGGACAAATAAAGTACACAAGTCGTTAGGGCTACGATACGGTGTGGGTAATTTGTACAGTACCGTGATGATAACAAACAGAGCGAAAATATTGACTGAGATAAGAACCCGAAGTTTCCCATTTCTGATGTCAGCGGTCTGACCCCATGCCGTGACGGACTAGGAGTTTATCTGGCCTGGACTGATACACTGGTAGTGATGCGAACACCAACCACGGGCGAGGTAGTCATGTTCTACCCTCGCCACCGTTACAACTTCCCATATCCTCTCTCGACAACCTCATACATATTCATCCATTGTTCGGGCTGTGCAGTATAACTATCCCACTCTCGCGACATCACCAGCCAACCCTGCAAATGTGGGATGTTTTTCAACATGTTTATCCAAATAAACAACAAGTGTGCTTGGTTATTAAACTGTCTGTATCCACGTTGGAAAAGTATTTTAAATTTAATTGCAACAATTGTAAGTCCATACATGATACACGACATGAAAACTTTGGCCTATCAGTCACTTGTCCCTTTCTTAAGCTTCCACAGCTAACATAAAAGTTGGAAGTTTACATCATATAGATAGTAATTATCAATACATACAATTTTCATTGGCATTTCATTAAACGTTGGCTGGAATATTATTACACGACTTCACCTTTAATTATGTTCATAATTATTTTTGGTTTACTATAAACCTCCTGTCATGACACATTTTGGCCCATCAACGTTATTTATTGGGGTTGCCTTAAAAGTAAAAAAAAGTTTCTAGCATTCTTAATAACTAATTAGCCTACTTTCCTTTATTTGGGCGCTAATTAACACATCCACGTACACCTAGAAAAATTATGTAGTACATTGCCGTTCTTGTTTGTTCCATGCTATCTTATAACATAGTGGGCCTGCAAGAACAATGGCTCCTGAAGTGAAACTGTAAAAATATGTAATTGATTACGATCGGTTCAGTAGTTTTTTGCAATATAGCACAATATCTGTATTTATACATGAATCGCAAACTTCCGAAATGCGAATCAACTTAAGTAAATACAGATAAAAGCATAGTTTAGGGTATACACCGAATTATTATTATAGTATAATAAATTATTTGAATCGGTTGAATGGTTCGCGAAACAAAAAATAGGGCCAAAAATGTCAAAATGGGCGATTTTAATTAAAATGCATATGACATGAACAATAATCACCAAAGTCGGGTGACATTAAGTACCTTAGCTATGTGATGAAAAATGCTGAAATTGTAGCATTTTTACTAAATAGGCTTGGAATTTAAAAAAAGTACGACAGTCAAGCGACCGTACTAAGTACTGTGTATATATGTAGTAAGTTTTGTGTTAATATCACAAATTGTTTCCTCAGATAGATAGTGTTTGAAAAAACAATGTTCGAATGGCCAAAATTTTTAAAATATCAACCTAGCATTGACGAAAACTATATCGAGTTAAGAGACCCAACTAAGTACTACACATGTAACGAGATTGATGGAATTCTGAAGAGAGAGAGAGAGTGAGAGAAAAAAAAATTCCTCAGACTTCTTGTGGTCAAAAATTTTTAGATGTGCACCATTTTGAAAATATTTGTAAATGACACAAAAAATCATAAACATTAAGTCAACTAAGTATTATGCGTTCGATGAAATTTGGAAAAGTAGTTTTTTAATATCTCGTGTGATCAAAAACTTTCACATGACCGTCATTGTGTAGTTATGAACAGAGCGTAAACAAAGCATGGAATTTAAGTTAACTTACAAAATACTGTTGTACCTAGTTTTATTAATTTCTGTAAAAATTGGTTCTTAAATATTTTGACATAAAATTCGATTTCACCCCAGTTTAATAATATGAACCCGGCGTAAACACGTACTTTCAAGCTAAGCCACCTTGCAAAGCACTGTACATGTAGGCCTACCGAAATATATTTAATTGTGAATAATGGTTCCTCAGATTTGTTGTATCATCAAACATGTTTAAATAGCCGGTTTTTTAAATATAAATAACGCATCATCACCACCAATAAGACTTACATAATATAGGACACTAAAGTACACGAAATTCTAAAAATTTGTTCCTCAGAATTGTAGCACGATCAGAAAATTTTCAGATTGGTTCAATTTTGAGAGTATGTAAACGAGATGAACAAAATATATTAAAGTTAAGTAACCTAACTAAGTACAATGAGTGTACCGAGTTTGAAGAAATTCGAAAAAAATAATAGTCCTTTAGATTTATTTTGTGATCTAAAAATCGTAAAACAGCCGCCACTTCGAAAATATGAACGCGGAATGAACAAAAGAAATAAAAACAAGAAGATGCAACATTATCCCTTAAAGTTAAAAGAGTTCACATACTTCCAGAAATGTTGAATAGTATTTGACAGAACGCGAGTAAATTATATTTGCTGTATACCGTACGCTTCATTTGAGAATTTTAAAAAAGGCATTTATATGAGTAGTTAATGAATATTTTATAGATACACTAAAAAAATGTGTTTCAAAGTCTAAATTAAATATTTCATTATTCAAGTAGCAAACGTTGTACGGTAGGTTATATATTCAAGGCTACTTTCTGGTATTTTGTTTCAAAGTCGTATAAATATATTGCTTAAGGTCTGAAACTGCGCAGTTGTGCATGAATCTTATGGCCAGGCAAATACTCGTCAGCTAATGATTGATTCTACTGTTTTTGCCCAGTGGCGAGCTCAAAGAGGACAGAATCTAATTAGTAAATATACAAATAATTCAAAGGCCACGGGCCTAGTAGTGAATCGCTCTTTAACATCTACAAGTGGCAAATACAATTTAATTAATTCTTAACACACACTTGAATAAATAATCATGAGACCTCTCCATAAATAGGTGATTAGTAAAGACCTTGTTACAGTGTTTAGAAGTTTGTTTGCATGTAAAATATCTTAGAAACTAAAACTCAGAAATCCTGAAGATGACATATGCTAAATGTCTAAAATTATGCCCACACGGTATGCTTAAAGCAATAGAGTAGATGTAGCGACAGTAAAACACCGACTAAATATATTTTATTCAGCTTTGACAGTTAACGAATTAATGGGTGTGCATATTTGTAAGCTTCTTTGCCCGATCGTAAACAATCAGAGCGCCAAATTTCCTGTTCAAAGGTTTTCTCACAAGAGAACCCTGAAATGGCCACTCCTCGTTGGTGAGTCAGTATGTAGCAATCAGCAAAGTGTTTAGAGGATGTTATTGTAAGCCTCAAAAACAAGCCCACTAACCTTTGGCCCGTCTCTCCACAGTTCCGCTTGTGTAACTCCCAGGCAACGCCACGTAAAGCCACAACGCTGGATTACTATAAGGATGTTAACACACGGGGTCTTCGTACAGGCTTTCGTCCCACATTACTCGCCTATCCAGACACGTCACACACGCTGTTTAGAGAGATATACCACGTTATTATACTTTTATCTAGTGTCTGACAACACGTATGAAATCACTACTGCGAAAAGAGTATGCACCTGCACGTCACGTGGACTTTATTGTCTCTTGTGGAGTTTGAATACAGCAAGAGTAAAGTTTAAAATCAACGGATGTGTTAGATAAAGAACATGTGGGTGGAGTAATATTATCATATCTTCTTCGACTTTTGTGAAGAAAAAAAAGTCCCAGCTTAAACACGGTGACGGTCACGCAAACTTAACTGCAGTTTACGTTTTGTTACTTTTGCGTTACTAAAAAATTTTAGTTTATTCCTTCGTTACAAGCAAAATACTTCTATTGTAGCACATCAGGATCAGTTTGCAATGGTCATAGCTCCTGCATTCCTTGTTACTAAACAGCTTCTATTCGAAAAACAAATGTAATTGAGTCATGTGTTATTTGATTTCATTACTTGCATGAATTCGTCGGATAAGGATGTGAATACAGACATTCCTGTTATTACGTTTCAACATTTCTGTTAGTGGAGAAGCGGTGGAGAATTCTGACGTTCGTTACGTTGTCATAGAATGTCGCTTACAAAGAATTTCACTTCCTTGACTTCCGTAAATTACAACAATACCAGAAGACTATTTTACACAAACATTGCAATCCAAGTAAACTATCTAACAAACTATGTTTTGTACCTCCAAAAAATTAAAAAAAATTAATAAACCTTAATACACAAAATCTAATGCTAAAACAACTGAGCTAATCTACAACCGTAATACATCTTCCCAACATAGGATATAAATTGTTATAAATACTGATGAAGTGTCCAACTAACAACCATAGCTTATGTATATAGGTTATAATCCATAAAACAAATAACTAGATTCGATATATAATTAATGTTTATTTATGTTTGTTGGTAACATGTGTGGTAACTACACCATTCATCCGATTGTGAAGACTTAACTTTTTGTGAGTTGTCCCGAACTTCATGAAAGCCCAACATAAGGCTCATTAATTATGTAGTGCTCAAAGAGAGGGAACTGAGCTATAGCCGTAATAGGTAGTGAAACAACTGCCTCGTTATATCAACGGGCAAGTAAAGTGCCAGTATAACCCTAGCATTTGAAACTGAGGCTGTTGACGCGGTTAAAATTATGTTATCTATACTAATGCTTACAACTGATTTTAAAGTAATGAACCATGCATCAAAAGTCGTTCAAAGAATCGTCGACTTATTTAAAACAGCGATAGTCGGACAAATACAAGTGTGTTTGCGAAAATTGAATTTTGAACGGCCTACCCACTCTGTACACAGGCGTATAATTATTTTTCATTCGATAAGGGCAATATTGACTCGAGCTTCGGTTACAACAATATCGAAAGTACTTAGAAATGAAAATTTGAGGAAAGTTTTCCGACTAATAATTTTAACCCGGGTGAAACCTTCAGCTCGCTGGAGTACATTAAAAAAAGGAAGCCTTGTGGCTGACACTGGTGCGAGCGCAAGAATAATGCAGCGTATACGCGTGGAGCGTTAAATAGGCCTGCCTTATTTTTGTAGGAATATTTTCTGTGTAAGTGCAATAAGCGACTGAAATTTTTTTGTTGAAAGTATCTCGTAGAGAATACATATACTTTTCAACTTGTGATTCGAACGGGTATTTTTATTAGACCAGTCTGAAAAAGCAGTTTGTAGGACTTTTGAATGCAACAAATTATGCACTGAAATAGAAGTATACTTATGTTAAAATAGGGACAACATTCCAGTTAGGTTGCTGTTACTATTTTGATTGTTCCTATAACAATATATTCTGTAGAAGTAACAATCTTTTCTGTAGAAGGAGTAAAGAACATATTATTGTACAGCAAATATTGTTACTTCTACTGAATAGGTTGTTGTAGGAATAATGCAGATGGTATCGACAAACAAACAGGACTGTTGTCCCTATTTTAACAGAAATATGATACCTACAACAATACTTCTATTTCAGTGAGTTTTAATATGCATCCCGCATTTTAAAACCATAGAAGCATAGTTGGAGATGTGTTTTCGTTTGAAAGCCTAACAATTTAGGAAGATGTATTACAGTTTCGCGTAAAACAGAACACTCGGTACACGTTGCAACGACGTTAATGCGCAAGGCGACGACTTGCCTTACTCGGGGACCGCATAATGTTTTTGGTGTAATATCTGTAAAATAGATCAGTGCATAGCAGCATCTGAGTTTCACGTATATATAAGGTTTAGTGCATGAACAGGCAGCAGTGTATGATGACCACGCAAGGATGGTTTAAAAAGGGGAGGCGAAGGGGGCGGTCGCCCTTCCCCCCTTTTTCCTTCAGAGAGCTAGTAGCAATAATTTGAGTTGTCGGTTTAAGCAAAGCACCTAATTAACGAAATTGGACTATGAAAATATTACAGTTCCTACCAGCTATATCTTTAATAGTTTACATTAAAAAACATTCAAATAGCACCAATTTAGGCTTCGCTTTAGTTGGGGAGTTGTAGACTGTAAAGGAAGGTAAACCCCCCCCCCCTCTTAAAAGAGGCTGCTAATCCGTTCTTGTGACTACGAAATGTCTTGGCAGTAATATTCCGCGCTCATCTGAAGTGTGTGATCTTTTCGTAATCTAGCACACTAGCAGCACGGGACAGTTTCGTAAAAAAAAAAAAAAAAAACATTTTTAACACACACCGCAACGCGTTTAAAGCACGTTCGTTGATGTGGGCCACGATGAACCACTAATATTTTTTATTTAAATCTGCAGGTGGTAAGCGTAAATCAAGAAAAAAAAATATTTTGCAAAACATGGAGCAAATATGTGATCCACAGACTGTACACCACATTTGAATTATTATATGTTGCGCTGGAATCGAATGCACCAGAATTACGCGTCACGAATGCATAATTAAAACTCATCATTAGTAGAGGTACGCCAATTTTGCGGATTAATCTGGCAGCAGCCTAGACTTATCAGTTCTATACACCCACTGGCCACAATCGATTATATATTCGCTTATAACCGTACAAGCAGGTAACAAGCGATACCACTTCGCATTATTTCCTTATTTACTACTGGCTTGCAGTAGTCAAACGCGTTTCGTAACAGCCGCCAGCAAGTCACAGACATGACAATGAAGTATAAATAATTGGCGTTCAACCTGGCCTGGAATGTATCTGCGAAATTTACGTACCTCCGCGGGTTTAACGACCTTACGGCTAGGCTCCACAGTCCTGTATACACTATGTGTTCAGCTACTTGTCCATAGGCTGGTGCTCCAGTGAGTGGCCAGTTGTACGTCTGGCAAACTAGCGCGGGAGTTTGTGAGTGTTTCATGCAGGCCTGCTGTTCGCTCACAGGCCTCTAGGACGAGTTTCAGAATCACTGACACAATCGCGAAAATAACTGACACACGCAGGAGTTTCAAATCTAGCGTCTTCGTTTACAAATTAGCAAAATTTCCGGGCCCCTACTCACCATCCCCATAGCAATTTAATTACTCACGAAGCTTGCAATACGCATTTCTACAAAATTTATTTTCTGATTCTAGTTACGTTTTCACTTCCAAAGATGTATAGAATTTAATAAACATTTTTGGTGTTACTGTATGTACCACGCACTCTTTCTAAGAAATGCATACAGATACGTTACAAGTAATGTGTGTATAGGCCTATGTATGCATCACATTTATTCCGTTATTCTCAGATAGCGCGCCGTGTCAGCCCCCACCATGAACCATTTTAATAAATAGTAAACGACTTATTTGTGAATTTGTATATGTTTTTATCCTCGCCTGTCCTATCGGCAGTATCCTGATGTCGGCAGGCAAACAAGTCGTCAAAAGAAAAAAAAAACGCAAAAATACTTTAAATGCGACCTCATAGGCGAATTATCGCGACAACAACTATCATCACAATCGGAACACAGAAATACACTCTCCAAAAAGCAACGTGGTGATCAAATAAAAAGACGGGACTTACAAACAAATAACATCTGACAGCTAACGCATTTCAGACATAAAACCCGTCAGTGTTATCACTTCTCGCCAGAAGATAGCAGGCCAGCTGTTGGTCAATGTATCCCGTCTAGTTGCGCTTTACGAATTCAACACGATGAACGTACAGAGAATTCACTTGATCATAAACACGCAAACAAATTTGCATAGAAGTTAAAAACAGAGTAGCGAGAGATTATTCGGCGCTTAAGAATCCAATATACACCTGATGAACAAATTATTGATTTTTTAGTCGTAAAAATAAAAATGTTTGCCTGTAGAACCAATTTCATGTATATGTTTTTTAACATTACTGCGCTAAATGTGCAACATTACTTATTAAATGCAATTCTTAGCAGCGAAAGATAAAAACAATTTACTAATACTTATTTTTTACTATACTGTTTACGAATTGTATTTAATAAGTAATACATGTTTAGAGCATTAATGCTAAAAAAAAATATACGAGAAATTTTGTTCTTCAACCAAACATGTTTGACGTATACTTTAAAATCAATATTACGACTTGAAAACTAAGAATTTTTACATCAGGTGTATAGTGAAACCATAACAGCAAGGTCTTAAACACTGACGAGGGTAACATTAAATGGGTGCGAAGCAGCGACAGTCTGCAATGACGTGAAGAATAGCAAATCTCTAAAGAAACTCGACAGAAAACAGCAACGTCCGCAATGTTCCCCACATGTGAAAATGAATCTATATCCCACCGTAAATATAGATTAAAGAAAAAAGTACGGCAAATATATTCGAGCCAAAAGTATGCGATTTCGCGGTAAATATTACACAAACAAAATATTTTCGGAAAAAAATTTTTTTGTTTCTCCTATTACCGCAAAAGCACCCTGCTTTGAATATGTTTTACTTATTGTTTTCATGTTTATATTAAAAATATTTCCCATTATTTTATAAATTAACGAAATAATTATGATTTTCGGCAGTCATTCTCTGAAGGAAAGTCTCCTAGCACTAGTAGTAAGACCTTGTCCTAGTAACACCTTCTGCCACCTTATTGCCTCTTGAACTGCGTTACGTAATGTTTGAAATAAGCGCTCTCAACAAAACTACTTAACGTGTCCCAAATGTTAAGTGGCGTAGAGATACTTGAGAAACAATTATACACAATTCAGCGCTAGTATAAACAGTTTAAAATTGTAGATTTCGCTAAGCCAACTCCCAAAAAAAAACAGCAATCCTAGACAATAGTTTTTGCCAATTTTTTAATACCGTATTTGTGAATAACAGTCTTTCCTGACGCCGAAATCTTATACATTTAACTGTGGTGCAAGCGGGCGTGCCGGGTTCGATTCCCGGCGGGGTCGGTCCCCGGATTTTCGCATTTAGGAATCGTGCCGGACGATGCCGCTCGTCGGCGGGTTTTATCGGGGATCTCCATTTTCCCCTTGCCCTTTCATTCCGCCGCTGCACCATACCCATCTTATATCACCCCACACTCGCGCTAAAGACCTCGATGTTGAGTGCTGACCAAAATATATCACTCATCTCACTTAACAAATGAACCATTCTGGGTCAACGATTGCTCATAAAGTTAGGCAAATATTGTCTAGGATTGTTGTCTTATAGTTTTCATATACCGATTTTCAAAATCGTGTGGATTTCAAGTTGAATTTTCAGCGTTTTAGTAACTGTCACATACACTTAATACCGAGGTTTTAAACGTTTGCTACGTTAGATTAGCGGCAGATTTAAATATACGGGTTAAATGGGAGTGAGCCTTGAAAATCTGGCAGCCAAAGATAGCGTTCACCACTTTACTCACATAAAAATTCCATACCTGACCTGATCAAGAATCGAACTCGGATAGCTGCAGTGAGAGGCATGTTTGTCTAATTTCAACATTACTGCAGCACAAGTGGCATCATTTCTTTACTCAGAAAAATAAAACAATTTTCAGGCTATGGGTGAAAGCACGTGTACTACGAATAAGACTAATTTATCACACTAATGTATCCTTCTAATTATCAAATACTAAAGAAATTTATGGTTGGGGCTTATTGCAATATTTGTAAGACCTATCCACTCGATAAACTTAATACAGGATTATTCAGAACGGAGAGTATAAAAAAATAATCCAAAAACTTGTTTTCAATTTGTCGTACAGTGAATACCATGAAAGGAATGCTACCCTGAAATAAAACTTGAGAATTATGTGTCTTTCAATAAAATCACAAAATACTTCATCTTTATTTTTGACACCATCCAGTGTTTTTTTGTTCCTATCGTGTAGTTATCTATTTAATATTTAAATAATACATTTTCTACAGGATATGTTTCCCTTCTTCAATTTATGAACAAATTGTAACACATTTCCTATTCACTTTTCAATGAGCTGTCGTCACACAAAATTGACACACGCTGTCCTGAATCTTCTTGTATAGCCACACAGTATAAGTACTACGACGAGAAATTGCACTCCAGTGCATTACGGCGATGAAGCCCGTTCAATTGTCTCCCATATCACTTCCACGATTGCGGTCCTCAGACGACGAAATACATACGGGTAGGCATCTGCCATTTCAGCTGCACTCCTGTCAAAGTAATGACGGCTCAGAGCTAGTGCTGTCAAAAATATTTCTCATAGACTGCTAGAAAGTAAAAAAAACACTGGAGAAATGTTGAATTACTGTTAAAAATGCACATTTTCAACGTACTAAAAGGTTTGAGGTTTGTGTCCCCTACAAGCTGTTCATTCTCCGTATGTGAAGCTACGAGCCGTTTGTCTGAGCAACTTTGACAGTTTTGCCGAAATAATATTTTATATGTGTGGCTTTGTGGACACACACGATTGCAATAATTAGTATGTGTCTTCCTTATCGCTAATAAACAATATAAGGTAAACAAAAACTAAATGAGTAAAAATAATAAGAAAAAATTTCACCAAACATACGTTAATAATTTAAGCGAAATAGAGTATGTCCACAAACCCATGCATCTTTGATAGTCCCATTGCAGCAAACTTACAAAGACCTCATCAGTTCCTAGATGGGTCCGGTAGATGTTTACCATGGCAGAATCACATTAGTAATACACAATATTACCTTGCAAGAAGTTGCAGATTTTTCAAGAGTGTATTCGCAAAGTAACTGTTGCGATACAAACACATACCTGAATGTCAGTGTCCAAACTAATTCCACAGAGAACATATTTAAAATAGAAAAATTTCGATGAGAGAATCAATAACAACGTTTGATTTTGCTAGTCAACGCTAAAATGCATTCTTTCATAGAAACGTTTTCGTCGACGAGTGGTTCGATAACCTTCTATACAGGTTAACACAGGTCGAATATTGTAAATTTGTTTGGTGATAGTTTATCAAAAAGTAGTCGAAAGTGTGCTTTCAATTTGACGTTTAGTTAAAATAGTGTGGGTAACGGTACTCTCTAAATAACATTTATATTTGCAATCAATTAGATATAAATAAATACCGCAAACTGGGTATACTTTGCACCAGCATGTGTAACTTTGCACCACCAAAAAATTTATTTTCTATGATGACAGTTGAAAGACAAGTTATTGTATTCGATGGTATTGAATTATAATTTTTTAAATACCCAGTCGTGATATGTTTTTGTTTCACCAAACGACCTAGAAACAAATATTTTTGGTTGTGCAAAGTTACCCATGCTGGTGCAAAGTATACCAACTTTACGGTACCTTATATTAAGCTATTAAGCAATGGAACTTTGAACAGTGCTCTAACAATGAAAGATCAAGTTTTTTTTTAAATTTTATTTTTATAGATATGTAATTTTGTAGTCTATTTTAATGGTTGAACAATTCCCACAGTATTTAGTTTGTAGGACAAATTTAAAAAGAAAAACACGCACACATTTTCGGCTCACTTTTATCACCACACAAAATCAAATCACTAAGGCCTCTTGCACAGTTATCAGTTGCTGCTGGTGGTGTTGTTAATGGTTGGAGTGCGAAGCTTGGTTTGATACAACAAACGTTCGTACATAACCTAGTTATAGGTAGCTGAAATTATTTATGTTGATAATACTTTTAGAACCCGAATTTCAGTTTTATACTCTACGTTTGAGGAATTTAGAAATAAAGTTATGATGTTTTTTTTATGTTAGCATTAAGCCTAACTTAACCGTCAAATGAAATTTGATTTGTCAGTTGTACTTAAAAGTTCGATATTTTGGACTTAAAAACAACACCAACCACTGCAACACCAACCTCAATCATCAACAGGCAGTTCTGCCATCCAGCATTTGGTAACCTGTCCTTGGATTGTCGCCGACACCAACCACCAACAACAACCATCATTAGCGTATTGTGCCAGAAACCTTAGTCCTGACTCACTCTGTATATGAAGAGACGAAATCGCTAGGTTGTCAACCCTGCGGCTGTGGCGGCACTTGGCTCCTCCTGAGTTGTTTGTTGACAGTAACTGCGAGGCTGGGTCCTGGAGATGCGCGCTGATCGGTGGTTATCAGTGAACTGGATAGTATGCCGCGCTCTGCCGACCAGTCGCGAGCCAGGTCCACAGCCTTATCAGCAGGCCGCCCAGCCCGGCCTTGGGATTACTGCTCCCGCCTCGGCGCAGCCAGTCATCCGTCGTTGCACCACAGGTCCTAGACACAACCTTGCCTTCTGTAAGGCGAGTGTGCCGTAATTATGACACCCCGTCACATTTTTCCAACAAAGCACTAAGATACCGCTTTACCCCTCATGTATAAATTCTTGATTTTTAAGACGTAATATTTGTTTTAGAGTATAATTCATAAATGTTTGCTTATAGAACCAAATTGTCATGTATGTTCTTAAACATTTTTGAACTGAATTTTCTTTGTGCATTAAATTCCATATATTGACAGCGAAAAAAATAGTAAAGGTACTATTTTTTGTATCACTGTTTAGGAATTTCGTTTAACAAGTAATGCAAATTTAGCGCGAAGATGTTTTTTTTTTAAATATACATAACTCTACTATTGGTTCTACAAGCAAACATGTATTATTTATACTCTAAAACATATACAGGATGAGTCGGGAGGAAAGGTACATGCTTTAAGGGGTGATAGTACTGGTGATTCTGAACAAAATGTTTCTAATAAACATACGCCCAATTTCTTAACCGTTTCAGAGAAACCTAATGAAAACAACAAGGAACGGGATAAGTGCAGGTGGCGGTAAATCACGATACTGTTATCGAATGTTTTGTTTAATTGTGTACATTTCCTCACAAAACATGTTCAAACACTCCACCGCCAACTTCAAAGCATTTTGCTGCTCTGATAGACAGCTGCTGTGTTGCTGATCTGAGCTCATTAGTACATTGCTTTACTTGAGCACAAGCATGGTAAATACGAGCGAGAAGTTTCTCTCTTGTGTCCACCCTGCACGTGTAGACTTCGCTTTTAAGCCAACCCCACACCGCGTGTACTTATTTAAAAAAGCAAAATTCTTATCGAAAATTAAAAAAAAATATTATGAATGAACTGGGGGATTATTGTCGCTCAAATAAATAGACCTGATTTTTAGACATTATCAGTAAATATTTAATTACTTGAAATATATGTATTGTGATGTGAGAAAAGTATGTGACGTAAACTGCACCTACAAAGCTGCAACCAGCAGGACACACAGAGCGAAGTAGCCATCTGCACCACAACACTGCCAGGACATCCAAGACAAAAAGCTGCCTGACTTTGCCGCAGCGAAGAGAGAAGGCAGGAACACAAGAGGAGGCAGGTGTGTGTTTTATGTACCTCTCCGCGTTATTTACCGTGGCGTGGGCGCTGAATTTTAATTCGAGGTGACTCCACGAATACCAAGCAAAAACGGTTCGAGAAGAGCAGGGAGGCAAAAATTGTAATCACGTTCCGCATTGGCTGTTACGTCCGTAGGAGGAAGCCGTATAATAAGCTCGCTGATCCTCGTTCGCAGGACTTCTGGCTCTTAAACTACGGAAACATTCCTATTTCAGTGCATCATATAAAGTTGATCTGCCTGTTCATATAATATTTTGTGGCAGTTACAAAATATTTTGTGGGTATTGACCCTGCAAAATTTATTTTGTGGTCACCACAAAACATTTTGTTTGCACCACTAAAATATTGTGGCCACCACATATTATTTTGTGGCTACTACAGAATCATTTTGCAGGGAAGATTCCCTACAAATTTTTTATTTCAGTGCGTCTACAATGAGTTAGTTCACTGTATAAAAAAACTTCCTGAAGAGTAAGTTATGTAAAGTTTTTCACCCACACACAGTATGGTACACATGACAATACTTCAAATTGTAAATAGAGCATTACTGTTGAGCATTGTTACTACAGGTTAAACCGATAATACGTCGTGATATACCTTAATATCATGATACACCACTTTGCGGGCTTCACAAAACTGAAAATTATCTGTACACTCAGCTCGCTAGGTCGCCAGCGAAGAAGCAGGCATGTGTAGTTACGGCAAAAATTAACAATGCATCAAATATAAGATCACAATCAAAATGTTTAACATGTATCTGGTAATGAAGTTCGAGCCTTAGTACTACCAAGTAGGGTAGGTATACTCTACAAGTCTAGAAACATCAGTAGGTATATATTTGACCGTATTCCTGAAATGTATGAGGACAGTACGACTGGTGTATGGAAAACATTTTTACCGTACTTATGTCAGAACACACGTATTTATCGGTTTAGTAAATTTTAAAGTAATGTTGTACTCAAAATAAAAAACAAAACGAGGGAAATTCGCCTTTTAGAACAAATAATTAATTGTATTTAGTTGCCTACTTCAATTTTGTTGGTCACAAGCCTGTAATATTTGCAGCCATAAATGTTTATAATTGTTATATTGTTACTTAATGTCTCCGATATTATGCACGTAGACAATTGGTGATGAAGAAAAACCATTTCGATGCTATTGTGAAAATTTTTAATTTCAGCCAAATTGTTTTTGTGCTACTTTTCGGTATAAACATTGCATCCTTAATAACAATTAAATATTGTAGCATGCCCCGAACCCAAAACTAAAGTCAGAGGTCATAAAAATCAATATTTATTAATTATTGATTTTGACTAGACGGTTTAAATACTGCTCACTTTAATACGAGCAGCTAATAATAGCACGTAATTTCAGCAAAAAACTATTTTTACAATCGAAATTACTGTAGAGAGTATGATTTGTTATTTTTGTCTTAGTTACAAGACTCTACTGAAATTATTTTGTAGTTCCTCGTTGATATACTTTCGGAGTATGGAGACGTTTCCTGCTGAATTCAAGACATAAGAAATGCGCTACGCAGGAATATTAACATTTTCATTTAAAATGACAAATGCACTTGTTTTTAATCCGCGATGACTATGTTAAGTTTCACTGTAATAATTGACATAAAATTAAACTATTTAAAAATAATAAGCATGCAAACATAAGTTCATTAATATACACTTAAAATACGCTAATAAGGCTGCTATATGATATCTCTGAAACTATGACTTTTACTTATAAATTCGGTATGGCAATGTATAAAAATGTTAACACATTTGTTTTAAGATTCTCATATTCCTAAACGGTGACCATAAGTAGCTTAGGTTAATTTACAGTACCTACTTTGTTATTTGACTGATTAAAAATAATCTAGGTGTAAAATTTTGTCAACTACATGCAAACAATATGGTTACACGTGAACGGGTGTGGCCACCATTTTGAAAGAAAATGTCACATAGGTAATAAGTTGTTGTTATATTTGGAAAAAAAAAAAATAATTCCAGACAAATTGAACACGTATAAACGTCATGGTACTCTATTCACTCAAACACATTTTATTTGACAAAAAATCTCTTATTCAATAATATTGTAAACATTTTAGAGCATGTTATTGCTAGGAAATATTTAAACTGCCTTTATACAGCATGATTCAAAGTGCCGGTCCATTATTATACAACTTAAGTGCGTGTGCTGTTTTTACAGGTCATAAAACCCGTGCTGAGACATTGGCGGACGGACATAATATTGAACTTCACTGACTTTACATCATAGGGTGGCATTCGGTGCTCTGTGTGGTTCTTCTGAAATAAATATTGTTCAAAGACAACAGATCGGGAATTTTCAAGCATCCGATACAATAATAACGATAAAATATATCAGAAGTATAAAATAAAGCTAGACAAACCCTGTTATTCAGAGTTTTGTTCTAAGATAGCGCCACATTGAAATATAAATTTACTGCTATATCTTGAGAAAAATACGAGACGAACAAAAAAGTCAATGGTGGTATACATGTAACTTCAACAGTTACTGAGCCAGGTGGAAAATCATTTAACCTGTGAAACCCTATGCCTGCTCCCGCCGTGGCTTCTAGGTAGGCAGCGCCCTTAAGTTTAAATTTCACAGTGGTTGATTAAGGTTGCGTGGTTTATTGGTGAAAATAAAGATACTAGCGTGAAAAAAAGATTTCATTATTCAACAAATAATTCATCAGAGCAAATGTCTATAAATAAAAATTGCTCGCTACAAACAATATAAACTGGGAAATAGTTTAATAGTTTTCTGGAGAACATCTAGGGCTAACGCTATTCTTCGAAATTCTGTTATTTAGATACGTTTTAAAAATATTTTCTGCAGATTCACACATTTG
>PNEQ01106071.1:19267-33311 GCA_003012365.1 Medauroidea extradentata
TTTTTTTTTTTTTTTTTTTTTTTTTTTTTTTTTTTTTTTTTTTTTTTTTTTTTTTTTTTTTTTTTTTTTTTTTTTTTTTTTTTTTTTTTTTTTTTTTTTTTTTTTTTTTTTTTTTTTTTTTTTTTTTTTTTTTTTTTTTTTTTTTTTTTTTTTTTTTTTTTTTTTTTTTTTTTTTTTTTTTTTTTTTTTTTTAGCAATTAAGTTTTAATGACAAACAGAAGAATTAATATGGAAATATGCTATTGTGACAAAACCAATAAAAACTATTTTAAATAAATAACTTTAATTCACTTCAAGTCGCTTCTTTTCGACGGACATTCCCTTAAAAGAATATATATACATATAGTTGTTTACGTATTTCCTTGTGTTTAATTTTAAATTTAACAGCTGTCTTTCGATGATTTAAAAAAAAAACATTGTGTAACAAAGAAGAAGGTAGCACACAGAAATAGCTTAGATGGACGTGACGTATGTAAACTCTCGGATCGGACTAAATAACGGAGGTGCTAACCAGTACAGGACTTTCTTCACAAGCGACTCATCGTTTACATTACTCATCATTGCGTCTGACGTAACGAACATGTTTATCGCAGCCAGCTAAGGTAAGGCGGCTGGTGCAAGATGTTGACACGTCAGCCTCGACTTCTGTCCCAGGAAGATGTGCTAATTGTTTGCTCAGGACTGTCGTCACAGACTGCCCGGCAACAGTACTCCGGGATTTCTGCTGTCGCTGTGTGCCGTGGTGGCGTACGTTGAGCTGTGTGATCGAAACACGCCAGATTTTACTTTTGCACTCAAAGATTAGATAAAAAATATACATGGAGCGTTGGTAGCCAATGCTGAGGTCGAGCTGAATTTGTTTATCCTCATAACAATATGGCGGAGAGCAATCAGCTGTTCCTGTCAAAGACGTTATAAAAGAACTAGACATAGTAGAATCTGTTCGGCGGGAAGCTTGCACGCTAGTTCAGCGCTTGGCTCGTTGAGGCGACGCGGCATTTGATGCGGGCTTCAAGGTCGACCTTACTGCTCCGTCGCTTTTGAGCCGATGAGGGTGAAATAAGATGGAGGAACGAAATAACATTCACGCCCGAGCCGGGATTCGAACCCAAGACATCTTGCACCATACGCCGTAATCCAGCCTAAAGCACTATAGTCCAACCTACTACGCTACGGAAGCCGGCAAATAAGTTCAGATATGTCTGTGCTGCTGTCAGACCGTTCTGCGCCACGATACGTATTATTCAACCAAAAACCGTAGTGTAATAAATGAAACGAAACTTTTCACATGCAAACAACGCTTAAGAAACTTTTGCTGTATGAAGGCCTGCTATTACGTACCTACTCATACTTCATAAATTTCAAGGTTGCAGCAGAAATAAACATTATCACTGGCAATTCTCAGTCATTGGCTGGCTGGTTAGTTAACAGTGCCATTGCAACAGGAAATAGTTCCGATGCTGCAGTACTATTTTATGTTTCAGATTTTGTGATATAAACCTTTATTTTCTTTTTAAAAATCTTCTGTAACATAATACCACTCTGTGTGCATGAAATAGTATAGGCCTATGTGCTTGTAGTTTGAAAGCACTTATATTCTAGTAACAACTAGTACTGCGCAAGATGGCGTACGCAGCGAGTCAAGATGGAGAGTGTGGACGTCACGTGTTGTAAAGCATAAACGAGGAAAGCCTTTACACAGCGGACAGAAGAAATAGCTAAACAATGTATTTAAGGGGGAGAGCTACGACGTGCTAAATTTTATTGATCGATTTTCTGCAATAACTTATGTTTGAAGTATTTTTGGTAAATGTGGCATAGAAGATATTTGTGATGAATTATGGAGATCGTAGATCGTAGTGATGCGTGTTCATCTTTTACTGGACTTGTAATCATTCTTAAAAGTAAACCTGTAATTCCTTCGTAATTATTCTGCATGAGGAATTAATGAAAGATTCCATTATTATTTATGTCAAGCAGATAACCAAGAATGTATCATATGTCTATTCGAAGAGAAAATATTGATAATACAACTTGAATAAATGTTATGGCTCGAAAACAAAAATAAAAAAAAAATCTAATATTCCCCCTTACCGTCAAGTATAAAGAATTTCCGTCATTATTATAACTGGACGTAATTAGTCTCGTATAGTTTCACGCCCGTCACTTCGGAAACACGCGAAACACACAGCCAATGACGTTCAAGCGTGCATGCAATCAGGTGTAGTGATAGAAGCTACAACTGTGGATTGGATGAAGTATAGCGCAGCGCCCTTGATCGTGTGCACTGGGTTGATCACAACATGAGCACATGGTCGTAATCGTCTGCTACGACTTATCTGCGACAAACAAGGCTCTCTATCTCTATATTTCTGTCTTTCTCGATCTCTTGCCTGTCTTTCATCTTGGGATCATACAAGACGTTGTGCAGCTGCTGATCACTCGCGAGGTTTTATCTCCACCCTGACTGTCGCAGGTGGCAAAGGTCATCGCCTTCTTGACGGCTTTCAGCTGACGCAGCCGTGATCGCCGGTCTGTCTCGAGATAACGAGCCGCCGTCCTAACGAGCGGTAAACACTGCATAGACTGCCGCAAACTTTATATTCGCTATTCCGCCAAGGCGAAGATTCCTCCCTCGCTATTCTCGCCATCGCGAAGCGACAGACCGTTGTTACAAGAATACAGTATACTTCAAAGAGCAGACTGTAAAATGATTAAAAAATATTTGCGTAAAGTAACCTGCTAAAAGTACAATGAATAGGCCAAACGTCTTGTCGACAGCAAGATCGTTAAAGACGATAACACACACCTTGAAACAATTACGGAGACTGGGAAATAAATCGTCAATTGCCATTAAGGATCTTATCTAGGTAGGCTGCGCTGGTGTATGTAAGGCACAAAACCGGTGGAGCGTTAAGAGTGACGTCGGTCGGCCTATGTAATGAAATATCGCCTCTACAAGCATTTACTATTGTTCGTTTTCCTGTGGGACTTTAAAAGGTGACCGTATTATTTTATTTGTGCGATACTTACGGTTCAAATTCCAGCGCTTATTTTTAGTATTGTGTTTTCTGAATCCGGTTGGAATTTTCCTAGATACGGCAGATTAAAAAAAAATTGTTTCTAGCCATTCTGAGAGTCTTGAAAATCGTATTTCCAATAAGCGATCGTAATTTTGTAACTAATAGAAACATTGTTTGAAATGTGTTTTCTTTTCATAGATGTACAAATGTAATGCACGTTAAGGTGATTGTTCCAATTATGATTAATTGTAACTCACTGCAATGCGTTTCAAGCGCAGGTAGATAGGAACCTTAAGTAACCATATTAGAATTCGCCTAGGCCGGTTTCAGGTAACCGTGGAAAACCCGTAATCCGAATTGCCGGAGTTAGGTAACAAGCTTAATTTTTCTCGTCCACGTGACTGCTTCCTTTTCCTTTATCACAAGAAAATTGCCAGATTATAATCGGAAGATTTAAGCAATTCAAGGCTTCGACAAAAACGATGGTGGAGAACTTCACTAAACAAGCATTTCGAAAACTCCTAGGTTTCCTACAATAAAAAACAATATATTTTTGCACAACGATAATCAGAGCGTTATAACTCAGACAACGCTTAGTAAAAAAAAAATGCTGAGAAACTGAGAACAAGAAACAACATCAACAAGAATTTACTGCGGAGAAAACAAACTATCAAAAGCATAATATAGGAACTTCCAACAAAATCATTAAATCGTGGACCTGATGACTTCCAAGGGCGTTCTTAAATAGTCTAGAAATTCGTTCGTAAGAAACTTAAGTACGTGACTATACTTTAAATGTGTTGTAACAGCAGGAATTACTGATTTTTAGTGCAAGTCAAGTTGGATACTTTTTCAGCTTTCTTAGCGACAGCAAAATACGTGAAATGTCTTTACCCTTTCGCTTAAAAATATATTTCATGATTCCACCAGTTTTGATTAAGCGAGGTAACGAAGTGGTTAATTACTGAACACCTATTCATGTCAAACTCGAGTTCCATTCTTGGTCCAGTTATTCTAATTTACGTTAAAAATTTCTCAAATCATCGTTATGTGCAGGTTATTAGCATTAAATTTTGTTTTCACAGACTGCACGCTCATAATCAATGAAGTAGCACTGTGGGATTAATAAAATAAAAAATATTGTTTAGTTAAAAGTAGCGTTTACGTTGTACACAACGCATTTACAGAACTAATGGTGATCTAACCTTGAAGTGAGATAAAATTTTCATGTTAATCTGAAAAATAATTATTTCTGGTAGGAAAATCTGTTCAGGACATCTAATTTTTGACAGATAAACACTTTTACTCGTAAAATATTAAATCACAAATCAACAAAACCATTTAAAACAACAATTTGTGAGTGACATCAGCGAATTTATAATCGCGGGCTTTATGAGTAGGCCCTGCATCACTGGCATTTGCAGAAATGATTGCATAAATGTAAACATCTATTCTCTGTAGGTTATTTATAAATAGTTATCACCGGATTGAACTAACCACGGTATTTCTTAATTATGTATGTATTTTATATCGTGATACTGTTATTATTTGCTTCCGCATAATTTTGACTTTCGGTGTAATGTCTGTAACAGATTACACACTAAGCTTAGGCAACGGCAGTACACGTACACCATCCCTCATTCAGAAATTATCTGCCGTGCCCTAAAAACGTTAAATAATGCGGGTATAAAATATATATAAATATATTTACATACGTATTTATTAATTTATTTATACGCTGGGGTTATCTATGACCACGTTAAGTTTTGTTACATTTCACAGTGAATTTCGCTTTCTTTTGAGCCCAAAATATCTTCATTATTTGAGAGTGGGCCTGTTTATGCTCCTCTGTCCAAGGGGCACCATGCTTCTTCTTCAGTTACACGTCTCGGTGTAGCTTGTTCGTCAATATCCTCTTGCGGAAGAGACATCTATGAAAGGCATCTTCGGGTTTCAGTTGTAGCAGTTGGAGGTTTTCCTTGGCGTTTCTAAACCAGGGTATCATGGTTTTTGGGTTTGAATAAAAAAAGTGAAATAGGTATCTTCTTAGTCAAGAGCCAAATCACGGCCACTGAAAAAGTAGGTGACCTAAACCAGACAGTTGCAAACGGTTAATTTAAATCAAAACTTATATTTCACTGAAAATACCAAATCTATAGGTTTAGGTACCCGTAAAACCGTGTCCGTCTTTTGCGAATTGTATCTGTAATTTGTTCCACTTTGCTTTAAATTTCGGTATTTGATCTTTTTTGGTTGACGCCATTCTTTTACTTGGATCCCATGATCCCTCTAATTATTCAACGCTCTTTTTTTTTTCAATTCTTCGAGGAGTCCTTTATATATATATATATATATATATATATATATATATATATATATATATATATATATATATATCCCATAAACTTACACACCAATCTAAAAATATTAATACGTATTTACATCTGATGTATCCCTATCCAGCATCAAAGCAGATTATTTACATTTAAACCACGTTTCTTCCTGAAACATGGGAACATTCTTTGACTTTCAGCAACGTAAAATGTCAGAATGTCTTGGTTTGAAGATGGGTAGGGGTAATATAACGATAATGTAATCCCCTTTCATTGTCGTTATACGTTAAAGTAATAATAACTAACGAATAAAAGCAAGACATGCTGACAAAAACTATTCACGTCTCGGAAGGAAGACTTTCTGTCTTTCAATTCACCTCCGTCCTGCCTCTCACAACTTCACCCGCGGTAAATTACCATCCACTTTAGTTAATGATACAAGCACAGCACTGAGGCGACAACAAAGGAATGAAAACAGAGAAGAAGTAATCAAAATACTTTCTAGTTGGTTACTTACTTATCTTCCCTTGCGCCGCAAACAAAATTTCTCTTTTCCTTCCCTCCCTTTCCTTTCCTTTATAAGAAGAAAGATTTGCAAACAAAAGAACAATGGGGGATGTCTGTCCACACCGGAGTGAGGTCTACAGCCTATTCTACTGTTCCCCTTTTTTATCCTTTCTGTCCCGCGAGATGTTGTTCTTAATTCACCCCGACAAGGAAGATCCATAATTCCCCTTCTTTTCCTGTCTTACCGCTTGGCTCGCCCTTCAGAATTCACTGAATGCCGCACGACACTCGAAAAAAACACATACATATAAGTAACAATAACTATTTAATACTGTCAGAACAACGGAACTTGCTACATTCGGATAAGGTTAATTCTGCTACAGGTTAGAAATAAACGTGTTTTCTTATGGGAGAATTTGGCGCAGGGATAAATTCTGCCGTTATTTTCGCTGCAATCGCTACGGGACCAGAAAAATACGAAACTGTAGTAAAATTTAATTTAAATATACTTGGAAAAGATATAAACTCATTTCATTTAATTTTTAAGTGAAAATAAACCAATTTCGCGTTTTAAATTATCGTCTTAACGAAACTTAAAATTCAGTAAAGCTCTGTGATTGGTCAGTTTGCGCCCATTACTGATACCAGCGCTCAAGCGGCATTAATTTTCACTGTGCCAAACATTTAACATTGATCTTTCTAACCTGTAGTAGAATTAACCTTATTTCGGAGAAATAAATACCGATAACCTCTCCCAAGATGGCGAACTTATAACTTTTTTATGCGAGAAGCCATGCATAGCCAATCTCATTCCACTTACAGAACTAAACTAGTCAAACTCAAGTATCCGGTCACGAAGACTGACTTTCGTTTGACTAGAACTATATTCCTTTTTTTCTTCTTCTTTTATCTAGCTTCTATAAAAAAACGCCAACTACGTCACGAAAATTTGATTTAGGGAAGATTTTGATTCAGTGATGAATACAAAAAAAAATTGTTTGTAGCCGATTACAAATTTTCCCAGTTTCCTAAACGTATTCTGACTGGATGATAGACCAAAACATCCGGTTTTATTTTGTTTATTGAGCAAGGGGATTTGTTATGGTTATGGCTGTGGCAGTGGACGAGATTGGTTGTTATGTAACGCCGTCCTTTATGGGGTTGTGTGATGCCTCGTCTGGCCCTACGCAATGTCTAGAAGACTAATAATCTGTGTGATCTGTACGCACCACGGTAATCGTCGTCAAGCTCTACACACCTAATAACTAACGAACTAATTTATCTTTCTAGTCACGTCCACAGCCGTATCGTTACACGTGCACCTTCCGTACAAATTTTAAACTTGTTGACGACTGCTCAACTGACTCCGTGGCGCAACGGTAGCGCGTCTGACTCCAGATCAGAAGGTTGCGTGTTCAAATCACGTCGGGGTCATGAAAATTTTAATGGAAGAAATAATATTCAGTGTTCAAGTCATATTTTGCCA
The DNA here is from genome assembly GCA_003012365.1 of Medauroidea extradentata. Lineage (NCBI taxonomy): Eukaryota > Metazoa > Arthropoda > Insecta > Phasmatodea > Phasmatidae > Medauroidea > Medauroidea extradentata. The sequence continues at coordinate 26,617 of PNEQ01106071.1, forward strand.
CTATAAATAAAATTTAATTTTGTTGTTTATGGTAGGCCTACATGTTTTTAACTTATGAAATATCGTTTATTTTTCAACTACCGTTGCTATTGCTGTAATAAAACTTTCTTAAAACCACTCAGTGTGTTCAACATCGTTGTATACAGACATGTGTAACTATAAATGTTAAAATAATAATATGTTTTAGTTTATGGGCAGACAGAAGAGGGAACAGAGAGAAATAGATGGAAGAAATAGAAAGCGTATAAGAGATAAGAGTGATATTTATACTCGGAATTCTTGGTTCAGTTTTACCAACGAGTAAGGTTTTACAAGTTTGCATGCCACGTAACAGCTAAGAAGCGTAGCAAGAGACCAACGGGTATTACCAAGGCTAGCAAAATCATACACTTATAATACATTTATGCTATAGTCCATGAAATGTTTAATTTTTTTTACCAAACTTTTATTCAGATTGACTAAATTGAGGATTGTATCACATAGATCAGCATTAACTTGATTTAAAACCGAAAGCTGTGTTTGTTTTCAATTAAAATAATTTTTTTGTAACATATGCTTGCGAACGGCAACGTAATGACATGTGTTTCAAACTGAGAAAAAATATTATAGGCTAGTTGTTTCCTGTTACTCAACAAATTATAAAATGGGATTAGGAATATAACTCAAAATTATAGGATTTCAAGGTTTAATTTTACTAACTGTATACCTAGAATTCTAATCATACTTCGAAGAATTTTTGTAATACGTTTCTAGACTATTTATTTTATAAAACATCCATGAAAATATTACATTACAGTAGTACACAAAGAAAAATGGAACTTGCCTTGAACAGAACTAGTTCCTAATGTATGTTTTACCCCAAACGCATTTATGACTTTACCACACATGAATCTCAATAATACATGACTAACCTTGAAATTTGAAATGTATTAGGTTCTGCATAGCAATTTCAGTTTAGTGAGGTACTGTATACATCGTCCATTGCAATACAATTCGCCTCCAAAAACCATGAGTGAACTAAGAAAAATAAGAAAAGAAAAAATAAGAAAAAAAATAAACAAGTGGAATTGGCTGTTGTCGAGGCATTCGTAAATAATAAAAAGCTTAAATATATCAAGAGCAATTGTGTCGAATCACAGAGAACATAAATGTACAAGAAACAAAATTAGTGGTTAAGTAAGAAAGACTGAGAAAACGTAGGACACCAAAATTATGACATCATTGACAGTAACTACGACGATGCCAGTGTTGCACATAAAAAGTCTCAGATTAGCAAGTCGCTACGTCTCAAGAGCTGACATCTGCTCCCGTTAATATAAGATTATTATTTATTTGAAAGATTTTCTAAATATTTTAAAGAAAAAGAAATTGATCTGTTGGACAAGTGCTGGAAGCATTTTATAGATATGACGTGAGGTAAAAAGAAGATATAGATTTCTTTTTCAGAAAGTTACCGCCCATTGTTTTTAACAGAATGCAACAAATATTTTTCACATACAATCTTTTTTTATATCTAGCAGATTACAAAAGCTTTATCTTTGATATCAGTTTTAATTAAGGACGTAGATTTACAAAGTTCATGGAAACTGACTGATAATAAAGACTAATTTTAAACACTCACTGCATGCGGGTCGTTCATCTTGGCCAAATTGATTACAGCGCGTTTGTTAAAGTTTTGCAATGCTCTTAAAGTCTATTTTTAAAAAAAATTACAAAAACCAGCAATCGTAGAAAATATGTTTTGTCAACTTTGTGAGCAAAAACAATGTGCAACTGTATATTTTTTATAACGATAAAATCAGGACTTTTAGTTACTTCATATTTAGTACCACGGTGCGTAAAGTTACAGCTATTAAGGTCATGTCACACTGTTAAATTCTTATTTCCAACTATAATTGAAAGTGAAGTTGGAAGACGAATATTTGACGAAATGGAGTCCCTAAACATTCCAGACAAATAAAGTTGGTCGGCTACTATCTAATATGTTTTAAACCACGCCTCACTGTAAAATTTTGTTGGAGCACGTTTCACTTAACCTATATGTTTTGTTCGTTTTAGAATACGCCAAATTACGGTACTGATTTCAATTTAAGCGCATTCAGTGTGTATATGATGCGAAATCAATTGAAAATTCAAGAAATATAAGTGTTGTTTTTATGCAATATTTCAAATAATTATGCTGGTAGAAATGATTGGCTATCGGATTGTTGGCAGCTAACCGTACAAAAAAAAACATTTTATTTGATATATCATTTTCTCTATTGTTATTTCTTTCTAAATAAAACTAAAGTTTTTGAATACACAGCCTGTATATTAAAAATATTAGTATCACTTTTTAAAAATAAACAGCACTCTACAACTCGTCGATCAACTTAAATTACATTAAGATTCTTTATATGTACCTTAAAACTGAAGTTATGTTTTCGTTACAATTCAACATGGTGAAGGAATGAAGATGAAGTTATTTTCGTTTAAAAATAGGAGTGATTTTGATTGGCTGAGCCAATCAATATCTAGGAAATTTTAGAACCTTCCAATTTGCAAATATTGGTTTAATTCGAAAGACATCAAACTTCCTCCAAAAAAATAAGGCCAGGCTAGTGACGTTTTCGTGACGTCTTTACTATCAAAGTTTATTTCACCAACTTAATCTTAAGTGATTGGAAGAAAATATTTGATAGTGTGACAGGGGCTTTAGAGTTTTGTTGACTATCAGATTGATTAATGTGTACTTGGAAACAGCGACCATATTTTATTTGGAGAAATAGCAGACTGGTCAAATTAGATTTTAAGATTATTTGCAATTTTACATTCTAGAGGCCTACCTCACATGCTCAAAAATATGGCAAAAGCAATTTCCTTGGCTGACTCTTTATCTTCTTTTTTTTTTTTTTTTTCGATACTGTCTTTTAGATTTCGGCAAATTTTAATAACTTTTTTTCAGGGCTAATTTGTGTATTATGTTGCTTCCTGCAACGAATTTTTGTTTTTCTCTTATCAATAACAATCATTACAATACTCGTAATAGTTAAGATGGACTATGGACTTGAAATAGCAATACGGGGTTAGAAATAATTTCGAAAAATTTTCGGACATTAGTAGTAAACTGATAATTCAGTATTTTATACTTGGGATTATTTTCTGTAGGTGTAAAGCAAATCATATTTCCTGCTTCTGTTTTTCTAGCCGCGCGTACAGCCGTACGTTTTGGTCTGTTGTGACCATATAATTTTGTGGCGTGACTGTGTATTTTCAATTGTAACTGTGTAAGCGTAAAAAAAATTTTTATTTATCAGCTTATACACAAAAAATATTTGTACTTTATAACTTTTCCTGATAAATGGTTGATACCTAGATGTTTCTTTCAAATTTCAAAAGGAAAGGCACACTTAGATGAAATTAAATATACATTAACGAATAAATAATATATATATGCGTGTGTGTGTGTGTGTACATACATACTTAAAAACCGGCAAAAATATAATCCCAAGATTATTATAGCAGCCTAATTTCATCATTATTTTAGATTTATAACCCATACTACCAACTTTCCGTGTCACTTAAGTAGTATTATTCACGACGGTCAGCTTTTTATTGTATGTACTCTGTAAAATTTTTACTCTTTGAGTTTTCATTGAAGATTTAAATTACTTTAGTGTATGTTCTGTGTTAGGTACGCACATTACTGTGAGTAGCAGAGAAGATAACGTTTATAGAAAGGCAAATAAATGTTCGGTTAAATTGTTATTGCCTGCCAAATTGGTACCTTTAACTGTCGAACGTAGGCTTATTGGTTCTCACATATTTTTGTTAGCTTCGCGAAGTGCGTGTGTTTTATGTTGGCATTACATATTCTGAAACAATCGATACTTTAACTGAACGTAAATTATTTTACAAACTACGCAAAATTTGTTTTCAAGAATTTAAAACAACAATAATAATAAACATTATTTAAAAAACAATATCGCTCATGTTATCCAACTACCAGCAATTGTAGGCATATATGTCTTTCAGACACGTAAATACTACTTAAATTAACACTGTAAGATGTATTTTTCAATAAAGCTGATTGTACGAAATTTTTGTTATTGACGAAACTGCGAATTATAATAATTAAGTTTTTTAAATAACTTAATACGTTTAAATATTTTAATGGATAAAGTTAAAATTTAATCAAAACACTTGCTTTATTCTTGGTTCAGAAACTCTTACAACCTCATGCTTACAGGAGTCTGTCTGCCTATGCTTACACGTCCAGCTACAGGACTTTCTGACAGACGTCTGTTCCTGTCACGCATATTTTTTACGCATGTTTCGCGCGTGGCCCTCGCTTTCATCCTCCTACGTCCGGCGTGTAATCCGATGCGACGCACAATACAAGCTCACGTCGGCAGTGCTGAAAGGTTTCGCTGCCAGAAGAGCGGACAGAAGCGGGGCGGAAGGAGGGAAGAGGTAAAAACCTATACCGCGACTTAATTAACGTAACAGGTGTCGAAATAACAGGAGAGATGGCCGGCCTGCTGTCTGGACACATTGTAGGGTTGGGTTGTATCCACGGCGGCGAGTCGTGAGATGTACGCCGATTTAATTATCTAATTAGCGGCATGTAGCCAGGAAGGCCTGGACACTGGCCGGACGACCAGCAATATAGCTACAGGGAAAAGCGGCCTAACTCGTTACTTTTTCTGAAAACCATATATATATAATATTTAAAGAATTAAATTAAAGCTGATGAGTAAAATCTGTATAATAAGTAAAATTATAATATTTAGACATAACTGCAAAAATAATATAAATTTAACTGACATAAGTCACTTTTAAAACACTACTAAACACTTTAATAAAGCGATTGTTATAATAATTTCTTATCCCCTTTATTTGAATACGCTTTTAAATTAAAAAAAAAAAACTGCGATTCATTAAATTAAATTTTGAAACTGTGGAGGTTTCAAATAAAATGTAATAAAATAATGAGTGTAATTTCTTCTAAATATATTTATTAGTGAATAAGCAAACAATTTTAGACCCGGAGGAACAACTACCGATATGTCTGTGTGTATATGTGTGTGTACATATCAGAATTGTTAAGAAGATGATTACTATTGTATATTTGATTTGTGTGAGATTGCTGAGGTTGCTATTTACAAATTACTTGTCACTTCATATTCCTCGCATTGAAAGTTTTTACACTTAAAATTTTCACATAACGCTGTGTCGAAGTTAAAATATTCGTGCTTGGTGAGCTGTAAGAATAATGTAAACGAATTATATAAATGAAATTAATTATATGAACACAAACAACACATCATGAACTACTTCCAGAAACAAAAAAAAAGTCTGACAATTTAAAGATTGCTGAAATTTAACATATTTTCTTAAATTGTTAAAAATGTGTTATTAATTACTGTATTAAAAACAGTACATTATTACTCTTTGCTTACACATTTCTCGAAGAAGTTCATGGGATGGAATGTCAGTGTGAATTGTAAAATTTACAAATAAATTTAATTGTATATTTATTAGTCCCTAGCACGAATCACCTCAAAAATCTGGGACCAGCCTAAATGAACGTGGGATATCCACAACCAGTTGTAAGAAAAAATTAGAGATCAGACAGAACATCCCCCATTACCAAAAAAAAAAAAAAAAACAATACACCTGACACTATACCACTGGTCATAAAATACCATAACCGGCTTCACAAATTAAATAACACTATGAAACTTGGATTCCTTATTCTAGATTCCGTCGCCAGCAATCAGAGCCTTCTAAAAAAACACCCGTGTGTATCTATAAACAACTTCGACGGCTAAAATATGTGTTAGTTAAAGCCAAATATTTCATAAATATTTTCACTAGCTCCACATTTAAAAAAATACGATTCATATCCCTGAAACACGTCTATATGCAAGACTTACCAGATCAAAAGTCCATCTCACAATTTCTACAGCGGTATCACGAAAAGATACTATGATTTAAGAGGTGCTCCTTAGAAACTGAAAACCTGATATACCAACTTGAATATAAACACTGCTAAGCACACCGCTGAAACCACAAGGAAAAGAATGAATGGTAATAGGCATGACCTCAAGACCAAAAACGTAAGAAAACCTGTAGCAGAACATGCACATACACACAACATTAACTTTGAGGACTGCTGAAGTGTCATGGGTGTGAGGTCCTTAAAAAATCTGATTGCAACACTCCAGAACTCTGAACGTGAAAAACGACTCGTTTATGCATCCTACAGTTCAGTAAATCCCCTAACCTCAACATCTGCTAAATACAGTCAATCTTTTTTTCTCTTGAACACTCTATAAAAAGTGGTATGTTTGTGTATTTAAATTTTATGTAACACTTTTATATTAGTAACTTCCACATCTGTGCACTTGTCTGTCTTCCACGTATGGTCCCCTCAAGTACTGCACACTATAAAAGTTCCTAGTACCGCATTCCATGTTGTTATTTCTTAGGCCTGGCATCACTGTACTAGCTGTGGAAATATCTGGCTGAAGATAATCTGGCTGCCATTTTGTCAGTCCACTTTTTCTATCTAATAAAGACACATGACCGAAAATTTGCACTTTATTGCTATCTATTGTGTTTGTACTTGTGTTTTGTGATTATGTTTCTTTAATTTGTTGCTGATGTTTATTCCATTTTCATTTTATTAATTTTATTTGTGGTCTGTCCTT
>PNEQ01106072.1:0-39651 GCA_003012365.1 Medauroidea extradentata
GAATTATTGCGACAGTCTGATGAAGCGGTTGATGGTTTACAATCACTGGTTTAAAAAATACAATTGAATGTATTTAGATGAGAATGCGCACGGGGTGTGTATGAGGCACGCGTCAAAATGTTTCCCCACCACTCGACTAGGCAGGTCAAGCAGGGTTGAGCAAGACAAGACACTTTTTTCTCCCTCCCTCACTGGCTGTATTACTCCTCCTCTTCCCGCTTGCCAAGCATCAACCCGAGCCTTCGCGTCCGCTTCTCTTCCGTCTTTCCTTCGTCTCAGCCGCGCCTAAGCGACAAGAGGGCGGCACCTTACGGCAACAGCACAGTGGCGTGCAGACGTGCGGGAGAAAGCATGCGTCAAAAAATTTAAGGCGACGATCCTATTATTTTATAGTTTAATTTTACAGACCAAAGTTCCAGCCACCCGCCTATACCCGTTAGAACCCCACGCAAGTGTTTCAACTATGTTAAAAACAAGTGCCAAAGTGGCCATTTTGGCACTTTTCATCGGTCGAAATAATGTATTCATAACCTCATTAAGGGCTTAATATTGGTATACACGGCTAAAATGATGCTTCTTTTCTATTCGTACGAAGAGAAATCAACGATTTCATTAATATTTTTCATGTAAAGCGGTAAGAGCCGGACGTCTGTATCACATTTAGTCGCGGACCCAGACGGCCACCTTAAGATCACCTCTTCTTGGAGACTCAACAAATTTGTTGTTACTAGAAGAAGTCAAATTTCAAACTAACGTAGACGAAAGTTGCTTTCGCAATCAAACTTGTCTTTGAGGACAACAGCTAATTTGTAAGGAAATATTGGCGAACCCTCGCCACAGAATATTTAGGAATACAGAAGTGAAATAGTCGGCAGGAAGGCGAACTCAGTCACACACGCCAGCAAAATGGCTTCCCTGGCCAGCAACATGGCGGAAATACCTACTGCCAATCAGCGTGAGGCAGCTGCTCTGCTAGTCGGCAGCCAGGCCAATAGTAAACCTGTAGTAACATGGAAGAGTCAAAAAGACACGGGGCTGGAGTCTACAGCCTCGGGCAGCCAATAAGCGGCCAAGTTCGCCTATATCAAACGAGCCGCCACGTCATTTCACGTCTGTATTACTATTTAGTCTGTGCCCTCGCGTTACCTTGTTATGCCTACGATTAGATACTCAATTGAGCGACAATAGTAGCCGAGGATAGGATGTATGCAGGATGAAATGCTACTATAATAACTACAGGCCCTATGTATTAACTAATTGATAACTGCATTATGTACAGTTATTTGTTACATCCATATTTTCAAACAAAACTATTTATTATCTAGGCGGTTCCCTATATAGACTACGTGTGTGTGTGTGTGTGTGTGTGTGTGTGTGCGCGAATGTGAGGTACAAAATCGATAAATCGCCCAGGTCGCCGCCGGCCGGCGTGTTTACCGTAGTTTCACCTCTACGTGCAAGCCACTCAACTGGTGTACAGAGCTTTACTAGTATTAATATTCCTATGCGACTTTAAGCGGTGACCATATCATTTTATTTGTGGGAAGTATAGTTTCAAGTCCAACGCGTGTTTCTATTTGGGGTTTTTCGATTCTGGTTGGTATATTCCCAGATATGGCAGTCTGGAAAAGCAGTTTTTAGCCATTTTAGAAGGTTCAAAAATCATATTTAAAACAAGCGTACCGAATTTTTAATCTCATAGCATTGAAGTTTGTGTTCTTTTCGTAGATGAACCGTTACGATTCGCGTTAAGTAGATTCGTCAAAAAATTAATACTCGAAACTCACTGCAACGCATTTCAAGCGCAGGTAGGGAACCCCCTTAATTAAGGTGATCGCCTGGGTGAACGTACTTTGCGCGTTCGAGGCTTAGAAGTGCGGTAAGGTCGACATAACACGTATATCGCGCCTCACACTAGCCTCTAGGTGCAAGTCACTGAACTGCCGTGCAGTCTTCTCGCCCACAACACGCCTATATGAGACATTTAGTGGCAAGGCTATAGTTTTGTACTAACAGTAATTTTATGACGTCATATTAAAGACGGAGTTGAACATGCTTATGCTTTTTAAAAGATTCTGCGGCAAGATTGTCACTCCTACAAAGGACCGCAAACACGCCCAATGTCTCTGTATTCGGCAGCATACGACCATAGGCTCTGAAATGGATAAACGTTCCTTAAAGGGCGCTGTTCACCTCTGTTTTCAACGTCTTTATTTATTTTTATATTTGTACCAGATTTTTTTTTTCTTATTTTAGACCAAAATTGTGAATTAATCTTCCTCTTAGGAAACTTTTGTATCTCTCATCCTTTTTGCATAATGAGTTGTAAACGTCAAAATTTGCACTTTACGGTTTTAAGTACGCCACTAAAACCAACTGACATATCAAACGGACAAAATTCACAGTGTATAACAATGTTGTAGGCTATGATTTGACATATAAAAACAAAAAATAAAATACTTTTGTATTTAATAAAAAATTCTGAATATAAAAATTAAAATTTAAAAAAATAATTTTCTTTTTAGAAACACAATATATATATATTTGTTTTGTTTTCATACATGTCCAATCATACCCTACAACATTGTTATATAGTGTGAATTTTTTCAGTTTGGTATGTCAGTTGATTTTAGTGGCGTACTTAAAACCGTAAGGTCCAAATTTTGACGTTTACGACTAATTACGCAAAAACTATGAGAGATACACAAATTTCCTAAGAGGAAGATTTAATCACAATGTATGCATAAAACAAGAAAAAATTTATCTGGTACAAATATAAAAATAAAAAAAGACGTTGAAAACTGAGGTGAACCGCGCCCTTAAATGTTTTTTTTTTCGACTCACGCACGTTGAGTAGTGTTCGAATAAACTTGTATATAGATGGTTCGCGATAAAATGAGCATTTTTCAAGACCATCTTTCTGGAATAATAATTTAAAAATATTATTTGCTGTGAAATGAGACGTTAACTTTTCAGTACAGTACAATCAATAAACTACAGTATGACCGTTACTTAAGTTACCTTGTTTGTACTAAAACACGGCGGGAAAGTAGACCTACACATTATCTAATACAAATAATTAACTACGGTTTCAAACGTGATCACTTTATCCCGGACCACCTATATCGGCCGAATCTCCGCACAAAATTCGGCGGCTTGGGTAGACGACCACCTTAATGCCATAAAAATACAAAGTTAGTAAGGAACAAGATTACTAAAATAGTCACCAAATCGTTACTAATATGGGTAACAAAAACTATATATATATATATATATATATATATATATATATATATATATATATATATATATATATATATATATTAAGGGCGCCGCCTACCCGCGTGTTAACGGCTCAAAATCGTCAAAGCTGTAAGGTCAACCTTGAAGTACGCATCAAATGCCATTGTGTCACTACGAGCCAAGCGTTGACTAGCGTGCAAGATTACTATGGGACTGTAAGCGGTGACCATACAATTTTACTAGTGGGACGTCTGTAACAAAGGTCAGTGCACGTCTCAATCTCAGTTTCATAAACATCGGTTATTATATTTTGAAGTACGGTAGTCTGAAAAAAACGTTTTAGCTATGTTGGAGTGCTTAGAAATTGTGTTTGCAAATAGTATGGTGTTTAAACTGCACCGTTTGGGTGCCTACAGCGCTCTCGTCGGCGGTGCACAGTGGACCACGTGACTATTTGATGGCTCGGAAGGCTGTTGTTTTGTATCGCTATATTTCTTTGCTCTTACTCTATGCTTCCCCTTCTCCTCTTCCCTGCGCAGGCGCGTTAGCTAGACTCTGGCCAGGTTGAACTAAGGTTCTTGTGTGGGCCGTCAGCTGTCTTTCCTTTCTCTTCTGGACGTGGGCACTGATAATGTAAGTACTTCCGAGCTGCTAGTTAGTGTGATAGGGTAGGTTGGGGACTTGTCCCCCCATGGCGAGCAAGGCGGCTGCCGTCATGTGTTGCGTTTAAATTAGTTTAATTCTTGTTATATTTGTTTTTTCTAAATTATTTTTTTCGGTCGCCGTCTGATGAAAAATTGCCTCTTGGTCTTAAAATGTTTTTTGTAGGGTTTGCTATTGTTCTTTGCTATTTGATTTTTCCACTTGGTATTTATTAGCTGTTGTGATTATTTGTCGCTTGATTGCCCGATGGCTTTTTGCACACACGTGTGTTGCTTTATTAACTTCTAGCTTTGTAACCGCTGATTTTGACATTTTGGAGCCCGCGGAAGTAACTACCTTTTGTGATGACTTGCCCAGATTTTTTTTTTTTTTTAAGTCTATATATTTTGTACTTTGTGATCCTTGTAAAACTAATTAATATAATTTGTAAATTTTTCAAATATTAATTTCCAGTCTCACAGACGCTAGTAATGTCCACTGTGTGGACACATTTGATTTTTCCATATGTTTAAATTGCCAACTTTGTAACTTGTGATTAGTAAAACTTGTTTGTTTATACATTTGTTTCAATTTGTAATATTTTTTATAGTCCGCAACACGCGGTATGTTACAAAATAATCACTAAAGCCAATGCTTTTTGGTGAAAAGAATTCTGGAACAATTTGTTTCAGTGACTTATATACATGCTTGCAGATCTGTTTCACGGTCAGCGATTGGACGTTTTTAACTCTCAGCGTCTAGGGTTCTACCAGCAAATCACAGACGTGTGGTGTCGCAGTAACCTTGTTCCTGTTGGCACAGTCAAATGAGCAACGCTTTTACACTAATGTATTCTCTCAATAACCATGAATGAGAGGTGAGGATGTGCACGTAAATCATTGAAACAAATTGTTGCGAAATTTTATTCACCAAAATCACTGGTTCTAACAATCACCTTCAGACCTGGACCGAAGTGTGTTTTCTTTTCGTATGTCGGCACATTGTACGAATGTGGAATAGATTCGTAAACAAAACCTGTTTACAACCACACTGCAACATATTTGAAGCGCGTGTTAGGCGGCCCCCTTAAGTTACGTATCTCTATACGATGTATCTTCTAAGCTTGCACGCCTGAAAATTCGGCGTCCTACCTGCCCCGGGTATAATACTCATTTATAACTGCGACCATCCTGATTTCGGTTTTCCGAGGTTTCCCGAGATAGTTTGGGGTGAATGCTGGGGCATTTCTTTAACCAAGGCCATGGCAGATTCCTCTCCCAGTTCCTGGCACCGCCTCAAGTTGTGTTACCGTCTGTAATGACCTTGCAGGTAAAGAGACGTGAAGCCCACTTTAATAATAACTACGCTGTTCAGTGGTTTGTCCAACAGGACACAAACAAATACATGTTTGGGACAGGAATTTCTCCGAAACGGAAATTCCTCTCTAGCAACTAATTCGAATCGCAATTCAATAAGCAGTAAACCAATTTCCAAGAAGTCTCAGTACTTGCCAGGTATGAAACGCGCAAAATTACAGCGAATATATTCCAATTATGAAGACACAGGATCGTAAGTATTACGCATTCCTCTAAGTGAAACCTGTTTAGTCCTGTTTAGTACGTACACTGTCCAAGTTAAACAATTTCGTCGAAAAATTATTTTTATGGTTATGTACTGTTCACTGTAAGTACGTCATAATTAGCCGTGGTATTCAAAGGTTTCATATCCGTACGTATGGCGGGAAGTCAGAACAAATATTGGTGAAACCATATTCTAATGAATTACGTAAGTCATCATTGAGTTGGAAATAAGCTTCGGTATACTGTCTTCTAAAAATTAATTAATTTCACCTCACCTAACTGCTTTTTATGTGCATGACCAAACATTTGAATGGCCAAAAAAATATGGAAAAATTTCGTTATCTTGACTTCCAGGCTGAATACGAGTCTTGTTGGTACGGTATCTTGTAACGAAGTTTCGCTGTACACTGCCGTACTGCAGCAGGCATCTTCAGGGTGTCCCGAGCATTTAGCAAACAATTTCCTATCGAAAGGCAAGACAACCAGCTTAACAGTTGCCGCGAAGGTCTTCAATCTTCTCAATATGGAAAGTTTTGAAAAATTATTGTAAACCGGGAACGTCATAAAAGTATCTTATACCTAAAAGTTCCAACATTGGGACCAGCGGCGAAGCGTGGTCATGTCACAAAGATGCGACTATAATATGGTCACGTGACAATATGCCTACCAGACACAACCAACAAACGCGTATCTCGCTTCTTGCACGCTATTGGCTGGTGAGAGTAACTACACATGGTAGTCTTAACAGTTAAAGAATTGTGTAAAGTCATCGTTAGGGATCCATGATTTTCGCGAAAATATTTCTCACCAACTTGTTTCAATGTCTTAGTACCACCTCTGCAGTTATACTTCTCTATTATTGGCAGAGAGTGTTTGTGTAACAACGTTTCTCATTTGAACCTACCAATCAGGACAAAGTTACTGCGAACAACACACGTCTGTGATTTGCAGTAAAACGTTAAGAGGCTGTGTCACTTGTTTTGTTGGGAAGTCATCAATTTTCTTTTAATAAATTAAAAGCACAATGAATTACACCAATGTCTCTTAATAGAAAAAGTGCATTTTACTATTACGTGCGTATTAGTGCATTAAATTGGCACTAGGAATTATTTAGTGTAAGTGACGTTGTGAGAGATGATTATTATCTTTAATTTTTAAATTAGCTTAATTAGTTCATAAATACGCTACAATAATTCAAATATAATGTGCGTATTTTTAGATAACGTAACTAGTTACGTCTGTATTAAAATATGTTCAAATAAATCTTGCCGAACTCGGAGTTACGAAGAATTTAAGAAAAATGCAGCATGATTAGTGGCACGGGCTCTTCAGACACGTGATAGTTAAATTCAGCCAATTACTGACCATGAAGCAGAGCTGCATATGTGCACACGAGTCGCTGAAGATAACTGATACTGAAAATATTTTCACCAAAAACAAGGATTCCTAGTCATTGTTAGAGACTTGCAAAATTCGTGCTATATTATTTGGCGACAGACTAGGCTTCAATGTCCTGAGATTATATTGGACAAGAGCCTCTATGTGATGTCATCTACGTATGTGACCGTTTTACAGGAGGTTATGTAATCTACTATGGAACTCTTTATTACTAGCAGAAGTATTCTCTGATGCAAGCTGCGACAATTTCGGCTAAAGGAAGACGCCGAACGAGTCTGGTGTGTTGGCAGAAAATAACGCAACATTTTCATGACCTTACCAAAAAGTTCAATATTCGGAACTAACGCTACTGAGCACCGAAACAAGGAGTGAATGCTGATTGTTGGAGACACTGGAAAATCGCTTAAAATATATATAGTCAACATAGTCTTCAATGAACTGTAGTATCTTCAGCCTACTATTATTGGAAGACGCAATTTGTGTCACCTGGAAACAGTTTTGGGACAAATCACACACGCCTTGTGGTAAAAATGTTCAGTTATAATTAGTAGACCCGGAAATACAGTGGCGGCTCGTGGGTTCAACGACCTGCTGGTTGGACTGCACATTCCTGTGTACACTATGTCTTCAGCATCTTGTTGATTGGTTACTTCTCCGGTAAGTGGCCAGTTGTACGATAACAAAGTAGCCAGGGAGTCAGAGAGAGTTTTCATGCAGATCTGCTATTGGTATCTCAGTCCTCAAGGACGAGTTTCAGAAACCGAGACCAAATCACGAAGTATCTAGTTAACGTGAACAGAAGATTGAAATCTAACGTTTCCTCAAATAAATTCGCAAAATGTCCGGTCTCTACGACTTATATATATTGAAGAGAAGGAGAGCGGTTGGCGCAGTAGCTAGAGCACTCGCCTCCCGCCTAGGCGATCTGGGTTCGATTCCCAGCGGGGGTCAGTCCCCAGATGTTCGCACGTGGGAATCGTACCGGATGATGCCGCTGGTCGACAGGTTTTCTCGGGGATCTCCCATTTGCCCTGCTCCCGGTCCATACTCGCATTATGTCACCCCTGACCAGCGCTAAAGACCTACAGCTTAAGAGCTGACCAATATCGCTTCACTTGGAGATAGAAATAGTGCTTCCAATAAACGGTTGCCAACATCGATACAAAACATTCATTCAGTGCTATACACATCACGCTGGAGCGTAGCAAACAGACAACTTTCCCTGCGATTTTCTAGTGTTTCAACTCATAGTTACACCACAGAGAAGTTGGCGGCCTTGGTTAGGACAGCAAAGAGACTTGGCAAGGAGTGAACAAAACAACAAGCTTAATCTCCTTCCAATCTGACTTAACATGAGGGCGTCATTAATTTGCAGAAAAACTCAACCTCCACACAACATTATTTAAATACGCTAGGTATTTCCTCCATAAAAATCTTCCCTGTAAAGCTGGATTCACAACCACCATGTAGCGTACGTGCGTACGTAGGTGTAAAAGTAGAAACACTGAGGTTGCACGCAAACATTCACAATCTCGCGTAGATGCGTACGTATACGTATAGATTATTCACGATAGTGATCACTGCAAAATATTTTCTTTCAACAATTTTGCAGTCATCTTTAATATGTTCACCTTAAAACTTCCCTGGAACCAAAAACCAATGTAAACATTCCCCCAGTCTCAAAAATTGACGTATTTGGCCCAAATAAAATACAGTTTTGGGATATTTAAAGTGTTGGCGAGTGCTAAGTTCAAAGTGAACAGACTATACCAGAGATGATCCTACGCTACGTACGCTAAGTGGTGGTTGTAAATCCGTCTTAAGGCGGCCGCCTGGTGAAGGGTATCTTCGTGTATGTGAGGCGAAAATCGATGAGGCGCTACGAGCGACGTTGGCCGGCGCTTGTATTGTAATATCGCCTCTACGGCCAGAGTGGTAAACGCGCGCGCAGAGTTCCAGCCGTAACGTTTTTACTGTAGGACTTGAAGCGGCGACCCAATCATTTTATTGAACGCGTCACTGTGGCAAAGTCCCACGTACTTGTAGGCCTCAATTTCGAACAAATCCGTACATATATTTTGAGAAACAACAGCATGAAAAAGCCGATTTTAGCCAAGTTTGAGGGCTTTAAGATAATGCCTCCAATGTGCGTGATGTCTTGAATGTCACATTCACAGTTAGTGTGTGATGTGTGTTTTCTTTTTGTAGATAAACATTGTGGACGCATGTTTACTGGTCTCTGAGAAAAATCGCAACTCCGAACACGCGGCACGCAGTTCGAGCGCCAGCCAGGCGGCCGCCTTAAGAGGGCGTGGTACATAATTCCACACTAAAAGCATTAATCTATAACTGTAGGTTTCTTGAAGCCAATCTGCAAAAATTAAACAATAGCAATCCTAGACAATAGTTATAGCCAACGTTTTAAACAAAATTGTTCCAACTGTTACGGACTTCTGAAGCACAATCTCTGACCCCGAACCACGTGCATTTAACTGCGGCGCAAGAGATTACGCGTAACTAATTAGTAATTTTGGATAAATATTTACTCATAAAGTTGGCAAATAGCATTATCTAGGATTGTCATTAAGTATTTTATCCATATTGGCTTCGTAAAAAGCGTAAAAATCAATTGATGTTTTCAGTCTTTATTTACCACGCACTTTAAACACGAGTTCAGCGTAACATTATCATAATCTTTCCTTGTCACGTTCGCCCCGGACATAAGGCAATATGGTGGCGCAATGGTTGTCGTGTTTGCCTTGTTAGATAGTGTTTCAAGCACTGGACCACCTTAACATAAGTCCTCGGAAGATATTACTGACGCTAGCTGAGTGCCCGCTTGAAGGCGATGCATTTATGAGGAGAGGAAAAAACTTCTGTAATAGCAATTAACGTCCCAGAAGCAAAACTTGTGCTGTGTTTACTGTGGTGTTTCTTTTACGAAATCAGTACGCAAGTGGCCTAACTGATTTAAGTATAATTAAAAACAAAAAACAGGTTTATACGGGAAAAAATCTCTATTTGATACAAGTCATCAAGTCCGTAGACTTATCAACTTAACCTACAAAGCTTCTGTTCATTAAGCTAGTTTTCTTTATGTAACCTGTACATTAAGGGTGTCCAAGTGGCAAAAATTAATTATTTTATATTTGCACGACATATTGTTAGTTTCATAGGCATTACTTTTGACTACATCTTCAATCTGTTAAAATTTTTTAGCTCTCACAGAATTCCCAAAGTGGCATGTCAAGGTCAAAATTTGCAAGTTACGGGAACATAGTAATAAGAAAAACCAACTGACTTACTCGAATGAAATAATTTACCCTGAAATTATACATTACACGCCACATGTTAAAATATTTACAACTACAGAACAAAGTCCATTTGTATTTTTTTTAAAACTACCGTACATCACGAAAATTGACCTTTTCAGATTTTTTTTAATATGAAGGAATTAAATTGTGTGTTTTAAATATTTTAGCATATATAATACCTCATTTGAGTGTAAATGATTTCATCCTAATAAGGAAGATGATTTTACTATTTCTAAGACGGTTTTACTCGCCGCGGGAAGACATCGTAATTTTTTTTCTACTTTTGACAGCCAATAGTCTAATGAAGAGGAAAAAGAATAAAAGAAAATTTCAAATGATCCCGTACTATGGAAAAAAACTCACATAGAGCGTGTGAATAAAAGTCTGACGTACAGAAAATCGTGATCTGACTAGTAGCAAATGCTCTTGAGAAAAGAGCACGAAGGAAGTTCGTATGCAACATTTCCTCTTCCGGCGAAAGCGTCGGTGAAAAATACATCGCCCGCCGGAGCGGTAATTCGCGCGCTCTTCACTTCAGACGCGCTGTGAACTTCAAACGACGACTGCCAAGGCAGTAGAGCTTGCAGTAAGGTCTTGTGAAAGAGGCTCTCGAGTTGACGCATGAGGAAACAGCCAAGGTGACCCGACAGGGAAAGTTTTACCCGCAGACACAGCAGCATAAAAACCCCAAGCGTAGTCGCCAAGTCTCGTTAGGAAACACATAACGACACATTGTCTTCCCATTAATTTTTTCGACGCAGTAAAACCATTTCCTTTGCGGCAATATAATAAACATTTCTATAGGGTTGTAATTTTGATTAGCAGCAAAATAAATAAACAAATAAACATTCATACGTAAGGAAACAATGATAAATTTGGTGTTATCTTATTTTCTCTGCTGCAAAATGAATAACTACTTCAAAATATATAGCTTGTCTTAAAAAACTGCAACAAACTACGACTTAAATACAACTACTGAACACAATTTTTTATTACGATTACTGCAGACTTCAAAGACAAAAAATTCTACTAGGAAAGATACATTGCGATAATTCGTAAAACATAAAATGTAACCCTGGGCTTCAACATGATGCATGGGGAACTGGGCAGACATTCCATTAGGAGATGTTCAAGCATTTAACTTGATTTTAAAAAAGTGTGCGCGAAAGAAAGGTTTTAACAAAAGTTAACGACGGGGACTTGAGTGTTGGTAGATAACTAAAAGAGTTGAGTATGGATGACAAGGAGGAGCGCCCAGAGAAAATCCGCAAGCCAACGTCAACGTTCGCCCCACCCGACAAAAAAAATCGGGAGCGAACCTTGATTGTCGTGGAGGTAGGCAAGTAGTCTGACCATTAAACTACTACGGGCGAGAAATAACTCACCTCTCTCTTCGTAGGTGGATTCCGGAACCTTCCAAATAATGACCCTCACGCGGGAGGCCATGAAACGCCGCCAGTACAATACTTGCGGCGCGAAATAATTTGTCTGTAGGGCGTAGACTTGTTTCTGAGCCCGACCGAGGCAGGGAGGAGATGCTAATTAATGAAGGGTGTGACGGGGAGGGGGATGGCGAGAGAACCTGGCGCACAGATTACCCTAGCGATGAGGCAATATTCCAGCACCAGGGGGGAAGGGGTTGTATGGGAGAGGACCAGGTTTTGTAGGAAGGAAGGGGTAGGCACCCAACCATTCACGACAGAGCGGAGCCTGGAGACCTCGTCGTGTTCCACAGGGCAAATACAGGCCAGCCTGGGATATTAGGCCACCCTACCATCTCCCCTCGTTGGCGTCACTGCACCACGGTTGAAGAGGGGAGGAGCAGCTAATCGATAACAACCACGCGGACTCCTCCCTACAACCCCTTCAGCCTTCAACCCTTCGTTTTGGGGTCGCTAATGGAAACGAGAGCCGACACTACCACGGCGGTCTCAACGGCTTGCAGTGCTACTCGCCTGCGGCAAGGAGTACCTGGACGTCCTCGGCTCGACGTCCGTCCCGGCTGTGTTATAGTAAAATAACACTATACGTGGTTCGGGATAAAGCGAGCACTATAGTCCTGTTAAAGTTCTATTTTCAGCCAATTTGTATCTTTCCGTGCGTAACTGCTAGCGGCTGGAAATGTCCAACCTCTCTGGATACGTCACTTAATGTTTGCGCGCGTAAGATAAACCGTGCAGTCAGCATGAATCGATACAGATGAATAAAAGTTAATTAATTATATAATATATAATTATGACGATTGCGGTTGATATTGTTTCTGTATTGCATTTAAATATGAAAATACACGATACTACATAGCGCAATGTCGCTGCCAACCATACAATCAATAAGGGTACTATAATTAAGAGGTATTGATGGTAGGCCACCTTGGATTTATCTATTTCTTCTCGATAACTTCTGTTCCAGTCGATGTATCAAAATTTTTGTCACGGCAAGGCATATATACAAACTTATTAGATTTTCTGTAATTGCTGGAACCATAATATAATCATTATTTTGCAACGGGAAACAGCTGAAAAGTAAAAATGGCTTTATTCACGGGAGCGACTACAGAGGCCACAAAATTAACAGAAACAATGTCATATGGTTTCCAAAAAATGAATGAAACAATAAACTATGCCTTGTAAGCGCGAAAAAAGTAAAACAACGTGTTTTTTCCCTGATTTATAAGAAACACCGTAAAACCGGACTGACAGGGATCAATCCCCCTTAATGCTGAATTATATCCAGTAACGCTAGTGATATTTTCTAAAGGTTTAATTTTTAGTACTCACTTTATCCGGAATGGCTACAGCGATTGTTAGCCTGCACGTAGGAATAAGCCACGTCCGACTATAGGTGGTTAGCGATAAAGCGATTGCTTTTGAAGTTATTAAGATCATCTTGTCTAGAATAATAATTGATAAATGTTACTTATATGCCTCGGACAATAACAGCCCTATACAGCTGACGTATGAACAGCGTAGTTGCGTTGTTAGGAGAAAGTTTATTTAAATAGAAATACTACTTAACGTGTGTACTGAACATAATGTAACAACTCTGCTGTCCTGGGCGCAGACAGGTTCGCTTGAGATGGAGGGCTCGTGTGATTAAATGAAATTAATTATATTAGGGTTCTTAATTTATTATACAATCTACAAAACACTACATTAATTACACAACACTTGCAATAAACATATACAGATATTATATACCTATGTGGCCCCCACCGCCACCCTGCCGTTGTGCCTTGCCTTCTCCTCAGCTCCCTACAATACACCACACTTCTATGATTTGCGGACAGAATCCCAAGACGCGGAGAGTTAAAAACACCCTATCACTAACCATGAAGCAGAGCTACAGATGTGCACATAAGGCATTGAAACAAAGTAGTGCAGAATTCTTTTCATAAAAAAACACAGGCTCTAAGCAATCGCTTCTTCTCGTGATAGACCGAGGGCTATAAAATGGTAATCGCAGACATCCCATACACTCACTAGCGGATAAAAAGTTCAAAAAGACAATTCACGATTTTGAGCGTAATTGTGGACGTACGCCATTGCCGTACTCTGCCCCAGACATCCAGCGAAGACGAAACAAAACAAGGAAAAACAAACCTCGATTAGCTGTAACCAGGACATTAATCTTGGCTTGTTTTTCCTCGTTCTGTTTTGTCGCACCTGGGTTTCTCGGACGACAGAGTACTGCAATTGTGTAGGTCCCCAATTATGCTAAAAATCTTCCTCTCCCACTGCTATACCCCTTCAAACGAATAAGTCAGCTCATATATACCTAAGTACCATATTAAGGTTGCCGCCTAGGTGAAAGTATTTTGCACGTTCGAGGTCTAGAAGTGTGGACGCGGTAAAGTAGAAAACGCATGCGCATCACGCCTCTCCCTGGCCTCAAGGCGCAAGTCACTAAATTTCCGTGTAGTTTTCTCGCCGACAAATCGCCCTCTGTAACACATTCAGTCTTAAGGCGGCCGCCTGCCCCCCGCTTCAAATGCGTTGCAGCGTGTTCGTAAACAGGTTTTTTTCTACGAAAATATTCCATGCGTGCCCATTGTGCCAACGTACGAAAATAAATCAAACTTCATACAAGGTCGGAACCTCATTGTTAAGACGCATGCTCATTAAAGACACTTTTTCTAAGCCCTCCGACACGGCTAAAAACGGCCTTTTCGGACTTCCGTACTTCAAAATGGACTAACCTGATGTATGTGAAACTCAGATTTCGACCTGCACTGAACTTATTTGCTGACTTTCCACCAATAAAATTATATGGTCACCGCTTAATATACCATAATAAAAACCGTTCAGCGGGAACCTTGTACGATAGTTCAGCGCTTGGCTCGTTGAGGCGATGCGGCATTTGATGGGCGCTTCAAGTTCGACCTTACTGCTCCCTCGCATTTGAGCCTCTCACGCGCGGGTAGGCGGCCCCCTTAACCCTGCAATTTTATGGCGTAATATTAAAGATAATAGTGTATTGTACTCAACTATACCTTTTTAAATATTTTGCGCCAGATTTTCGTAACTAAAAAGGATCGCAAGAATATAAGATTTACACAATTTTATGCCGCAAGAAAATATATTTTACGAGTGTTCACGTGGCAAAATTCATAATTTCATATTTGTACGACGTAGTGTTCGTTTTATAGACGTCATAAAATTATTGGGTCACAGCTTAATGTCCCATACAGGTGAGTTGTCTGCAAGAAGACTGCACGGCAGTTCAGTGACTTGCGCCTAGAGGCTAGTGTGAGGCGCGATGCACGTGCTGTGTCGTCCTTATTGCTCCCGCACTTCTGGGCTTCAAACGAGTAAAATATGTTCATCCAGACGGCACCCTTAAAGCAGGTACAGACAATTTCAGGTGCGTTCTTAAGCCTACACGCAGGGGCGTTACTCCTCGTGACTAGTTTTTAGGAAAATTATTAAATAATTAAAAATATTTTACCAGTGAAAACTACTAAAATAGCACTACTTTGCACCTTTAAATTCAAACTTCCCACCCCCCACCCCCGGGAAGGGGGTGCTTAAAATGTGTGATCGGTGTTCAGAATATTAGTGATCGGTAGAGATGATGGTTTATCGCGGGAAAACTTGACTGTTTGATGAATTTCAAGACACGTTCAGCTTACTAAAAGATTACTGGTTTTAACTTGTGCTTTGAACGGTTACCCTATTTGACTGAGCCAATAAGAATTCCACTATTGTAATATTTGATGCCTGTTATTGATCTGCAGACAGCTACGTTGTTGGCCTATTAGAAGCATATTTCCAAATCATATATGTTGCAAAAAACTCCGTCTTCAAGGATATGTTGGCACAAACATTTTCGCGATATACCATCATCTCTAGTGATCGGTGTTCAGGATATTATTCTCAGGTCAACCCCCTCCTTTTCACCATCTGAAATCCTCGCTCCGCACTTACCTACAGGTTCTTGTGAACTGAGTAGAATGGAACGCGCATTTCTAATGTTTCACTCGCACTGTCTGCGCATTCAATACGGCTCTGTGAGGCGAATCATGAAGTTGTGTGTGTGAGCGAATATGCCCACATTCATCATCTCTTCTCTTGCAGTCGGCCAACCTCCTCCCACTGGTAGCCCGACCAGTTTACACACAGTCTCCTCTCTCTCATCTCTGTCAGGAAGGCGTCGTCCCGTCCTCCCGCGGCCTCTGTACATACTGTTATAATACCGCTATACCCCCCTGCTACAGTGCAGCCAAGGTAGCTCTTACATGACTTGCGGCTAGCTACATTGCAGCCTTTACCACCAGAGATATCCGCTGTTCTGGATCACAACATGCTGCTAGGTGACGTATAGCAATTTTCAGACTACAGACACAAACTATAGATGACAATGAAGGTGATTCTTAGGACGGTATTACACTCTGTCCACTCTAAGGTTGGAGCAGAAATAAAAATGGGTAAAAAATTAATCAAAGCTATTTAATTTTATCTTGATTCCTCATATTGATATTGTGTCGTAACACAGTTTTCTTGTATTTACCAATATTTCAAATGAAATTTATGCTGTGCAAAAATTCAATTGCCATTCACTTGAATGAGTTAGCTGCAACCTTGGAATTACTACAGTATAGTTCAGATTGTGTATTTGTACCTTACTCGTCAAACCCCTCATCCACCGAAATCTGTGAACATCAATGTAAAAAAAAATAGGGAATGTTCCCCAACATTGTGCAGGAAACCTGGTTTCCGAACAAGCGTGGAAATGTACTCACGGCAGTGAATTCGCCACACAAAACGACTCGGAATTTTCGCTCGCGCGTTATGTAAAACTGCCATAGAAGGCCAGTGCCAATATGTAACGAAAAATTACATTTACAGGTGTGTATCTTTCCTTTACATGTATGCAGTAATTAATGTTCACTTACATGCAGAGTAAATTTACCTGAATTTTTTACAGTGCAGGACTGAGAATTAGAAATCGCTGTGTAAACCTATTTGAAGAGAACAAAGTAGTAGAACATATTACGAGTACCAATCCGCCACGCATAGTCGTGTGCTTTCGCGGAACGTAACTCGCTCTCAAAGTACTCTTCCTCGTAACACTGAATCGAGAGTGGACTCCGGTCAATAAACCAAGTAATGGAAAAAGTTTTCGTTACTAAAACTTACTTTACGGTGAGGTTTACGTTTTACGGGGGAGTTTCGATTCAGTGATGGTTGATCGTCTCATAGTCTCATCAAATGTGCAATTGAGCATACTACGATGTTGTTACAGACTGTCCTATATGATAGCAGTGGTACACCTGACAAGTGAAAGTGATTATTGATTAAACTGTGGGATTCGCCGACAGTGGCGGAGCAATGGATTAACACTCGCCTCGCATTCCGGAAGATGCTGGTTCGGTACCCGACTCCAACCATCCTGTTTTATGTTTTCCAGGGTTTTCCGAAATCACTCCAGGTGAAAAGCTGGGATAGTTTCCTAAACCCTGGTCGCCTCCTAGCCCCTTTCCTCCGTGTATCTCTATCAATGCCTTGTGCTGTCCGAGGGCACGTAAAACAAAAGTAGACAAAAAAGTTATTTTCCTGCAAATACGCATGAGAATATCATCTAGCCTCGTGAGGGAAACAGGCTTTCACTAACTTTCAATGCTACATTACTGTACGCTGAGCACACATTTCGACCATTACATTGAAATATCATTCGCTGGTGAAGAAAATGAAATCAAATTAACTGCGCATGGTTAACATCGCCTTAAGTCGTACTAATTGATTTGTAAACTTCTGGTTTTCGGGATCTCACGATATGTCACCAGTAAAATATGCCTTGGCCATATATGGAGTGTACTGCATGACGTGTTTATTTATATATTTTTTGTTTGTTAAATGAGAGCTTATTGCCTTGCGGCAGATAAATGCGAAATTCGGTGTCCTTGCAGTTCACTTTAAGTATGCTAATTAGGGTCATGAACTTTTCACGATAAGAGTTTTGCCCTGATATGTTTCAGAGCCTTACGTTCACATCTGCAGTTCTGCTTCATAGTCGGTGATTGGATGTTTTTAACTTTTACGTGCCTGGTGTAATACCCGCAAACCACAGACGTGTGGTGTTGCAGAAACATTACTGTGATTGGCACAGTCAAGTGATACTTCACTTAAAAAAAAAAAAAAACACTACCTATAACCATGAAGCAGAATTGCAGACGCGTACGTAAGGCACTGAAACAAAGTGGGGCAAAAGTCTTTTCGCGAAAAGTTCATGGCTCTAATATAATATTGTAATTAAAATGTGTACACCTATCCAATACACCTACACTCTAATCTGAATTAGTGAATATTCACTGATTCACGCTGATGTATGGAGCAGGTTCAACAATTTGAATCAGTGAAAACAGTCACTTTGTAATTAGTGAATATTCACTTATTTCTTTGAAGATTGCGAACATCTCAAAAATGAAACAGTGAATATTCACTGTTTTTTTTTTCAGCTGTTTTCAAAGAACAGTTTTGACTTATTGAACCAGTGAAAAATTACTGGAAAATCTGTGGACATTCACTAATTAACATGTGGAATGTTGACACTCTTTATTGGAATCAGTGAATAGTCACCGATTTCATGGTGGTTTCTCACTTTTTCAGTTTGTTGAAACTGCTTCGTCCATCGGCGTGAATCAGTGAATATTCACTAATTCAGATTTAGAGTGTATAACGTTGAAATTTCGTCACACATGATAGGCTCACAACTGAATGTCTCATAGAGCCGAGTTGGTGAGGCATGATGCACAAGCTGTCTCGTCCTTACAGCTTTTGCACTTCCAGACTTCCAACGTGCAAATACAGACTCATTACGTGAAACCAAGCGCCAGTGAAGACCTCCTAGGCAGATGAGTCAAGAGCAGTACACCATGTTGGTGGGAAAAACAAATACGTCAACAGCCAGCACTGTTCGGAGAAAAAGGGCGTACGCCGCAATTATGATAGTCATGACGCTGGTGCTAGGAACGCCTACAGCGATCCACATACTGCTGTATTATATAACGTCGTCGCACTGTGGTCTACCATCATTCCTCAGCACAAAAGCTCTCATCACAGTTTGGCTCATCTAAATACAATACGTGTTGTTCACAAATGTCTAAAGCTTGGCCGTAACATGCTTACCGTCGTCGGAATACAACATGCAAATAGCTATTTAGGGACGCCCTTTAAGGGCGCCTCCTATCCGCGCGTGAGAGGCTCAAAAGCGACAGAGCTGTAAGGTTGACCTTGAAGCGCGCATCAAATGCCGCGTCGCCTCAACGAGCCAAGCGCTGAACTAGCGTGCAAGCTTCCCGCCGAACGGTTTTTACTATGGGACATTAAGCGGTGAGTATATAATTTTATTGATGGAATATCTGCAACTATGTTAAGTGCAGGTCGCAACCTGAGTTGTACATACATCCGGTTAGTCCATTTTGAAGTAAGGAAGTCTGAAAAGGCCGTTTTTAGCCATGTTGGAGGGCTTAGAAACAGTGTTTGTAATGAGCGTGGCATCTTACCAATGAGGTTCCGACCTTCCCTGAAGTTTTTATTTCCGTACGTTGGCACAATGCGGGCACGTGGAATATTTTCGTAGAAAAAAACCTGTTTACGAACACACTGCCTTAACGACAAAGGTTTCCTTCTCTCAGGAACAATGCTCTTTCCTCTTGTACAAAATTCACTGTACAATACAGTATGAAGTTCGCTACTGAAAACACGATGCTTGTAAGTAACACTTGTACAATTATTATATTTTAAAAAACACTGTTCGCATTTTCCTCTAAAAGACGAATCTGAGAGACACAACTGTTGAAATCATACACGAGACCAAGCGAAGTGGTGTAACGGTAGAACGTTGGACTCGCATTCGGGAGGTCCTGGATAGAAGTAGCTCCAGGCTAACGTTGGGCAGGATCCTTAAGGCTCGGTTTCAGTCGCCATATTGAATTTTATTATTTTTCACTTTTTTTGGAATTCAGAGAAGAAAAATGTTAAATATGCGATTGTACCTCAAATTCTGTTTACATTTCGTTACAGTACTGACCTTACGATTTAACGCCGCAATTTGTGTGGCAATTTTTTTTATATTCATAATTTACCCGACAAATTGCGGCGTAATTATAAGTTAACAGCTAAATCGCAAGGTATGTACTGTAGCGAAATGTAAATAGAATTTGAGGTATAATCGCATATTTAACAATTTTCTTCTCAGAATTCCAAAAAAGTGAAAAATAATACAATTCAATATGGCGACTGAAACTGAGCCTTAAAAGAGTGCGTGGTTGACAAATAAACGCTGAAAACATCAATAGATTTCTACGCTTTTTTCGAAACCAATATGGATAAAATACTCAATGACAAACCTGTATAATTGTATTTCCCAACTTAATGAGTAAATATTTATCCAGAATTACTCATTCGGTACGCGTGATCTCTTGCGCCGCAGTTAAATGCACGAGGTTCCAGCGTCAGGGATTGTGCCTCAGAAGTTCGTTAACACTGGAAACAATTTTGTTTTAAACGTTGGCTAAAACATTGTCCAGGATTGCTATTGTTTAAGTTTCGCAGATTGGCTTCAAGAAACTTGCAGTTATAGATTAATGCTTCTAGCGTTGTATTATGTACCCCGCCCTCTTAACAAAGGTCATGGCCGACTCCTCTCTCAGCTCCTGTCATTGTACCCAAGTTATGTACCACCGTCTGTAATGAGCTCGGTGTCGACGAGACGTAAAGCCCACTTACCATCATACACGAGAGTAAAATAATTCCATTACACTCCTCGCAGTATCCAAAACTTGTAATAATTATCTAAAGGCATGCACAATTCCGTTATTATTTGGAAACAGACTGGACTTCATTGACCTGCACATTCTTGAATAATTTTTTGTCATGCGTCATTGGCCGTCGTCCCTTACGTGATGTCACTACTCATTTCACTGCTTTACGTGCGATTGGTTAAGGGGGGAGCGGACCACTGGAATACTCAATCGTCAAATCTGATCTACTCATCAAAATTCGATAAGATTTTTTTTTCCGAGTATATACTTTATCAGCGGACGTTTATTTATATAGCACTATACGGTAGTATGCTTCACTTTCGAGTAAAAAATTTAAAAATGGTTTTAGAAAAATAAGTACCTGAAACCACGAAAACCACAAAAATTTAAAACTGTAATTTTTATAATTTTAATATGATAATACCTGGGCCTGTATGGTAACCGAATTTAAAAAACACTCGCGTTTTTATCTGAAAATTATTTTAACGTCAGTAAACCTCTCGGGCAGAGATTTTCGGATAGTAAACATATTTTCTAATCAAAACACAAGTATTTTTTAAATCTGGTTGTATAGAGGCCTAGATGTTATCATATTAAAAATTATAAAAATGCCAGATTTCCATTTTTGGCTAAGAATGTTTTACTAATGCGTTTCATGGATATTTAATGACACAGTATGTAGCAGGAGGTCCCAATGAGCAAAAAAATCGTATTATCTCAACATTCCCAAAAGAACCGCTTTCCAGATAATGGACGTAGAGAATGCTCGACCTTACAGGTAGGCAACACGCTATACACAAAAGAGTAGAACAACAATATTATTCAAGGATGTTGGAAAGTAATCGAAACTATTTTTTTTTCCACAGGCGCAGAAATTGTTTTTAAAACACATAAGGAAATATATTACTTATTTCTCCTTACTCTTGCTTATTTTAAAACAATACTGGTTTTCGATGTCAATTTTCAATCGCGAATTTCTCACTGGAGATTTGCCCCGACCAAAAATTGTTATACATAACTGTACCCCTCATTTTTTTCGAAGGAATACTTTCACATACACCCTCATACACACATATATCTTATGAGAGGAGGGTTTCCGACGGCAAGGCAATGCGCCCGAATGTCAGTCTGCTGTAGACATCTACTATTCCTTGAATGAAGACATGAAATGAAGTCTCCTATAGATTTGTGACACCCTACCGTCAGGTACACTTCCCACAAGCTATTTATAACATATAAGTTCAGAATGGAAGTTTCTTTCATGCAATTACAGAAGCAGTACTTCAAGAATCCGCACTACGGTTTCGATATCCTTGCTCAGGTTGCAGAGACTTGCCAGTAGCATCCACAGTAGCGACCAGGGCCCTGATTAAATATTGCCTCCTGCTATTTGCACCTACGCAGCGCAACACATGTTGCTCATGAAGTTGAACGGGTCTTCTATTGCATGTACGTGAGTATTTAATTCCAATGCGGGGCAACCACAAGCAACGCAGGTGCAAATTTTGCGTTGCACCAGTAAAAAGTGATATTTAGGACTAGGTAGTTTTCGCGAAAATATTTTTGCACCACTTTTCGTTTCAGTGCCTTACGTGCGCACCTGCATCTCTGCTTTGTTGTCAGTGATTGGATGCCTTAACATACAACGTCTGGAGGTTAAACCCGCAAATCACAGACGTGTTGCGTCACAGTTATCCGTGTACTGATTGGCACAGTCAAATGAATAACGACTCTGCACAAAAACACTCCGCCAATAATCACGAAGTTGAGCTGCAGGTGTGCACGTAAGACACTGAAACAAAGTGAGGCAAAAATCTTTTCGCGCAAACTACCGGGCCCTAGCGATGTTTAATCGGCCCCCGCGAGAAGAGGAGCACTGCACTGCACTGCAATGAAGACTGAAGAAACGAACAGCTGTTTCCATTTCCGGCGAGCGGCCAGCCAGCCAACCAGGACCCTGCATCAAGAGTCTCGGCGGGTCACACGACTTGCACGCAACCGGTCGTGGGTACAGTCTGCTTACATACAGGCGGTTCGCAACCAACTCAACATTTTTGAAGCACTCCTTACTTATTTGTTCGGCTCAATGATTTACGCTTAAAATAATTGCGCACCACATTATTTCAGGGCCTTGTATCCATATCTGCTTCGTGGTCAGTGATCGGTAGAGACCTGAAAAATTCGCGTTTTATTTTAGGCGCAAGCTAGAATTCCAGCAACTGTACGTTGGGTCACTTTGGCTACTGACTTATTTGACACCTTCTGAAGGTCGCTGAGGCAATAACAAACATGCAACTAAACGCACACCCATTTCGCTGTGGAAGCGAGCAGCTAATAAACAGTTGCGGTATGCTTGAATATACATATATTCTTGCAGGTTAGCCTACAGGTCAGGGAACCCGCGAATTTTTCCGGCCTCTAGTGATCGGAAGTTTTAACTCCCACGCGTCTTAGGGTTCTACCCGCAAATGTAGACGTGTGGTGTCGCAGTAACCTTGCCATGATTGGCCCAGTCAAAGAAGAGGATGCTCTGCACAAAGACACCTACCAATAACCGCGAAGCTGAGTTGTGTATGCGCAAATAAGGTATTGAAGCAAGTTGGTTAAAAAATTATTTTCGCAAAAACTTAGGCGTACCTACAATTTTCCTTTCAGCCAATTCGTATTTTTTGTAATAACTGAACACAAATCATTGCACCATATGTAATATAGTGCACACACAGATTGTAGATTGTACTGTATTCAAAAGTAAACGCCAGCTGCCTAACATGTGTGTGTAAAAATCATTTAAATTGTTACTCTAGGCCAGGCACCCTTTAAAACACACATTACCGCAAACAACCTGTATAAAATAACAGTAGGGTTTATATATTACAGGATTACGCGGCTGTTCTAGGTTTTTTTATGTTCAGCCGATTCCTTGCTCTCTTGTCTTTCGGCGTTTCGGCAGTCGTTGCCGCTGCCATATTCAGGAAGTCTGTTGACCAAGTTGGACATCTCTTTTGGACAAATCCATCTTTCTGCATTGACAAGAGGTGAATAATGCCACCGGAATAAATTGTAGTAAAACATTGAACGACGTTTCGAAATTTAAGAATTAAAATACTTATTTGTTTATGTTTTTCAGGGGCGGCGTGGTTGGCGGAGTGACAAGCGCATCCCCCCCCCCCCTTTAAAAATCAAGGAGGTCCGTGTACGATTCCCAGCGGGGCCGGAACCCAGATTTTCGCATGTGCCAGATGATGTAGCTGATCGGCGGAATTTCTCGGAGGTACCTAATTTCTTCTGCCCTTCTTATTCTGGTACCTCTCGATAGATTTTTATTACAACTCACGGCAATTTTTTTTTAAATTTAATGTTATTTGTGGTGGATTATTATATGCTTCAATACGTAGCATGTGGCATGTAGTTTTGCTGCGAATTATTTATTTTCATTATGTGCAACGGGTTACGTGGGTTTATGAAGTAAAAACATGCAAATTTAAACTTTGCAATGTTATGAGAAAACAGGCTCTGCTAATGTTTTTTTTTTTTTTTGTAAGAGGAAAAGGTGCCCTCAAGTAATGTTTACAAACACAATTTCCTACATAGGCTATTATGATTTTTTTCTCACTTGAACGCCCTTAAGAAGCCCATCTTACCTGGAAATAAATTTGTGTTCTGGAGGCTCATAAGGAACAATCGATAAGGACAACACAGACAGGCGCACATACTGTCCTACTCCTCCTACTCCAAAGCTTTATTTAAGTTCAGGCGTCACAATAATACAGTAAAGAATGTGGGATAAAGTAGATAAATAAACATTCTTCCCTTTATCAGTACAAAATATCTGTATTCACTAACGAACATTCGCCATACTCTGCCTCGCGTTACTTTAATACAAATTAACGGTTGTCAGAACACCGACTTTTTAATAGTTGTATAACTTGTATATGTTTGATGTTATTTCAGTTGACATTTCTGTTTCTAAAATAATCCTGAAATGTCTATTCCACTGTATGCA
The DNA here is from genome assembly GCA_003012365.1 of Medauroidea extradentata. Classification (NCBI taxonomy): domain Eukaryota; kingdom Metazoa; phylum Arthropoda; class Insecta; order Phasmatodea; family Phasmatidae; genus Medauroidea; species Medauroidea extradentata. The sequence continues at coordinate 24,442 of PNEQ01106072.1, forward strand.
ACTTACTGTAAATTTTGCCTTGCAGTGTGACGCGTTAAATCATCTTAATGCAGTTGCCCAAACAGCTATCAATGTTTTCTGAAGTTACGCGAAACTTCGTATATATGTATAAAAAAATGACAAAATGAGATTCCTTAGCTTTGCCAACATAAATAACGTACACCTAATACTTTGATCACAAATGTTCAACCCTACTGCCGAACCTGCACATCATGTGCATCTTACGATAGGATCGAAACCGATTATAATCTTGTGCTTAAACCTGCTGCATTGACGAAAATGCTGATAGTGATACGACGGCAATTACCCCGAGCCATCTCATAAAGCCGACTAATTAGAACAGCCTCGTCTTACTCCGTTATCAGCCAGGTGCACATTTAATCGAAGTTACGCCACAGGTGCTGAGACAGACAGACGAAAAGCCGTTACTGGTAAGATCTAGATAATGAGACTGAGTCTAATTAAATGCTACGTAAACCAGGTAAGAACTCGTGTACCTCCTTTTTGCTCACGTATATGGTAACCCATGTAAAAATATATATTATTTTTATTCTTGAGACCGTTTGGTTTAAGATCTCTGGCACGATAGCTACGAAGGCTACAATGCTTGAAGCCAATTATTTCAAACAGACGATCAATTTTTTAAAAAATTAACTCAGTACATTGATATAGTAAATAACTCTTTCAAACGAAAATAATCCTAAGTGGAATTTCTTAAGGAACACTGTCACATTGAAAAACATAGCAAACTTTTATGTTTAGTAATTAATGTCTTACATATAACACTAATTTTTTTTATAAAACTATGAGGGAACATTTTTCTTAAAATTTCTTTCCCTGAAACGGCTTCATGAGAAATGTCACGTAGAATACAATACGAACGAACTTATGAGAAGTCATTTCTTTAAAACTGATTCCCAATATAAACTTCATGGCTGAGAGCTATGTAGCAAAGGCCTTTAGGGGGGCGCCAACTTGAGTGTTTGAGGCTCAGAAGTGACGCAGCTATAAGGGTGACTTTGAATCTCGCAACAAACGCCGCATCGCCGCAACGAGTATCGTGCAAGCTCCCCGCCGACCTGTTTTTACTATGTGACTAGCGGTGACCATATAATTTTACTGGAGGAAAGTCTGCTGCAAAGTTCAGTTCATGTTTCTATTAATTATAATTAATTGATTTGTGGACATATGCCATTGCTAATGTTTTGCTGATAAAACTTGTGTTAAATGACAAAGTACAAAAAAGAACAAAAAAACTATATAAAACAAACAAAAAATTCCAGAGGAATTATACGTTATTTTATTAATTATTATATAAGACAACAAAGAAGTCTACCGCTACAATTCTTTGTTGTCTTATGTAATAATTAATAAAATAAAGAAAGAAATTTTAAAAACTTAAAAAATTCCTCCGGGATTTTTGTGTGTTTTCATATGTACTTTGTCATTCAACATAAATTTAATCAACAAAACATGAGCAATGGCATATGTCCACAAACCAATAAATAATAATTATTAAATCCCATTGCAACAAACATTTAAAAATCTCATGTTTCTATCAGTTTCACATGCATTTCGTTAGCACATTTTCAAGTACGGCAGCCAGCAAAAAAAAAAACTATTGTTAGCTATGTTGGAGGCCTACAAAACAGTGTTTTTAAAGATCATGGTGTTTCAATAATGACATTCTGTCTTATTACGAAGTTTGTTTTATTTTTAACCCCTGACGCAAAAAAAAAAAGGGAGTGTTACAAGTTTGACGTGTCTGTCCGTGTATGTGTATGTCTGTCTGTGACATCGTAGCTCCTAAACGACTGGACCGATTTTAATGCGTTTTTTTTTTTGTTTGAAAGCTGACGTGATCGAGTTGGTTTTTAGCTATAGTTTATAAAGATCTGTTGAAGGGATGTGAGCAACTTGTACTGGTCTGATCGATCCGAATGTAGTATCCTGTGACTTCAATGATGTTACAATAACATGGTCACCTTGACTTGATGCTGCAGCATCATCTGGAATCTGCAGGATACCCAACTCCTCACCAATTTACAATCGGTTATATTAAATTTTTGATTTCAGTTGTACTTGTCCTACAATGTGCACATGCAGAATAGTTTCGTAATAATACATATTTACAAACACACTGGTACTTATTTGATGCGCTTGGTAAGCAGCCCTGAATTACTACAGCCGGATACATTTCGTAGCTAGTTGATTGATCAGGTACAATATAATCAATATTGTATGTTAGCATCGAAAAAATAGTTACTTTTTATCTATACGTAGGGACAGGAACATTTCGCGAATTCAATTACCTGCAGGCTAGAATCCACTGTACTATGTATACTCAATCCCCGTCTATTCGTTCATTGTCTGTTGTTCCACTGAGTACCAGCAAGTTGACTAATGGTCAGGGCTTGAGTAGGCTATGCATAGGATAGTTCATTATAACATGCAGGTCACTGAATTCGCGAAAATTTCCTGTCCCGATCTATATGGAATACTGACCAACTTGAAAGATATTATGTTCGATTAATATACCTTTGTAGTACAGAAGTTTAATTTTTTTTTTTTCGCATAATGGAATGACAAAATTAATTCTGTACTGTTTTAGGGACTTTCCCAAACCAAAAACTAGCTCGCAATAATAAGATAATTCACTTTAAAAAGGATTCCATGAAATACTGAATCAATCAATAATTCTAATGCTACTGTTTTTTAAAGGCAAAAACTAGGAAAATGTTTTACAGTTTTACCAAATTTTCAGACGTAAATTTTGCTACCACTAATATTGAAGACATTAAGTACGTTACGGGTATATGTTTTTTTTGTCTGACTGTCTTTTTATAGAATCTTCACGGTATGAACACATTGATATTCTGGTTCTTTGATTTGTTTCGGTGAATTTATACGTACATATTTGCACCGTAATATACACAAGCAGTGAAAGTAATAAACTCAGTGTACATACATTTCATTATACTCAAATATAAAAGTCTGGTACTTAAATTTAATTGAATTTGTAAAATTATTATTTATAGACTAGAATGTATCCATAAACGCTCACTTTATCACGTGCAACCTATATGTAAATTTCACAATGACTAAATCCTCAGAAAGGCAAAAATTTTATTTTGGTGTTATTAAGCGAAAATTATTTTAAAAATTATTAAACGTCTAACAAGTCAATAGATGTGATATCACAACTTCAACAGCGTCGGTATGAATACAAAATAATGATAAATATTTGGCAACTACAAAGCCGTTTAAATGCTGGACTTTTAAGCAATGCATATGCATACGCAGGTGATTCTGATAGCTGCCAAATGTTATATCAGGGGAAAATACAGAACAGTAACAGTTACGACTCTTTGAAAAATTGAGAACGCAGTAACTTTTTTGTCTGCCCTGCCCCAGGGAGCAGAGGATATGTTTACAGAATTTCCAAATATGCACGGATTGAAATTCGGTCATATCTTGCTACTTCGTGACGTAGAAATCAGAGCTGAGGCAGCACGTAAAACCAATGCATAACAACAATTGAAACGTTGATTTCAACTTTAACAAAACGGAATTAGCCTATTACTTCAAGTTATGATATGACCTGCGTTTCATTGAAGTATGTGAATAATACCACACGTTCTCTTTTGCCGCTGCATTAGAGGCCACCTGATCACCACAGTTCTTACAATATTTTTTCTTCTCATTCAATATTTCTTTCTGGTCTCGGGTTGTTTTTGAAATCACCATTTCAGTTACACTACTATTCACGGATAAATAGTCGAATGCCAAGAAACAGTCGAGTTTTATACGCAGTAAGTACCCGGACAAGTTTAAAAAAATGTATCCCGTAAGTAAAAAAGTTGCCGTGTAAAGCAATGACACGTAGCCCACCCGGCTAGAATTCCTGTGGCGCCAGACCCCTGCTCAGTCGCTACGGGACGACGAGGAGTAATGGTCGAATTAAATGCACGTAAAGTTACATTTTAGTCATAAAGAACATCTCAGCGAGTTATCAGAAACCAGCTTCGCTGCGCCGTGGGTGGGTGCGGGACGCGGGAGACGGGCTAAGCCCCTAGACTCCCCAGGACGTCGACCTAACCGGAACTTGGGTTTGTCCGGAATGCACCCATCTCGGGATAAAACTGTAGGAATAAGAAAGTACATTTCCACACCGAACACTAACTACCTCCATCTATACTCGCAGCTACGCAGGTTATCCTGAAATTAGTAGATAGTTTAGTGAACGATCGTTAATATTCATGTGAGTGTTATGGATAAATTGTATTTCGGAACTGCAGCCTTACACCAATCTTCCAAGGCTTGTTATATAGCTGTACGTTGGAGGCATAAGACACTATGTCACAAAAATCATATTTTTCAATTGGAAGTATGATTGACTGGTGACTAGCTGATTGGTGCCCATAAACAAAGTTTTTTGACGCAACATTGACTTTGTGCTGTATGACACTACAAAGTACTCAAAACTGTGGTCATGTTTACGGTAAAAAGGGCTTCGAGGTGAGTGTGTGTGTTTGTGTGTGTACACATACATATTATCTAGTTACGTGTTTATTCGTCACCTGCTGTCCTTAGTTAAAGTTGTGAAAAAAAATGCCACCACTTCCATTCAAATTATCATTTCCAAATCCGAATCAGCTGTTACAATCAGTGAAATATTAATCACAGAAATTTCAGTTAATGACTTGTTTCTGACTGATGTACCTGTAGAATTCACTGAAAATCAGTTAATAGGCTGGTGACCACTGAAACAATCTGCCTATTTTCACTAATTGAGCTGCTTATTGTTGGAAATTGCTTTTGAGCGTTCCATTGCACACTGCTGACAAGGACAGAATGTCTTTGTTAAGACACAATGTTCATTTAGAACAGTTTCTAAGCATACGACATAGCTAAAAACCACCTTCTCAGACTGCCGTACTTTAAAATGTACTAACAGGATGTATGCGAAAACTCTGGCAGAAACGTGCACTGAACTTTAATACTTACTTTCCACCGATATATATATACAAGGTCACCGCTTACAGTCTCGTAGCAAAAATTAAAGGGGCGACAATCTTGCATGCTATTTCAGTGCTTCGCTCGTTTCGGGGATGAGGCATTTGATGACCGCTTCAACGTCGCACGCAGAGCTACGTCTTAGGAATCATACCTTTAATGAGCAGGCTGCGATTCCTCTTCTCTACTGTTTTGCAACTATTTTTCTGAAGAAAGAACATATCGTAATAAGACAGTTTTGTTGAAAACAGTTTTTACTACGTTGACTGAAAGTCAAAAACTTTTTTTAAGGAATTTGCGCTACTTACATAGCAATAAGTAGAGCACACTATTTTAAATTGGACTAGAGGGTAAAAATGATTTCCAACAAACTTAGAGATAGTTTTATACGATGTCTGCCCTCCTTTAGGGTTACAAAATTATGATTGCACAGTAAAAATAACGCATATCAGTCATACATTGAAAAGTAGGATGGACAAGTGAAAGGTGACATATCATTTATGTTTTAATTTTATGAGCCTGTAGTAGCTGCCCCACAAAGATGAAAGGTGGAACATTGATTATAACCCTTGTATATAACAATATATAACATGTCAAACAATCAATACAAACATTTAAATGCAGTACTCCATCAAAGATATCAATTTTCTTGTACCTTTCACGCCAAACTCTAAGTTTACGAAAATCTGTAAACCGTGTCGTAAGGTGGTTGCTGAAATCTGCAACCTGCTCTTACGTGAAGAGATCCAAGAAGATCGAAACACGAGTACGTCATTCTTATCCTCGGACGGCCTTACGGTTAGGATAATAATTGGGATTTTCCTATTGCTATATTCCCACCGTAGCGGGTGGTGCATTGAGCAGAGCACACACGTCCTAAAGACACACTCTTGAACATGACAGATACCAGCTATTGGTCTCCGACCGATTCTCACCGTGGTTTCCAAGGTTGAGTTCCCTAATACGGACAAAAAAAAAACAAGGAATAAATGCTGTTCCCAGTCCTCAACCGCAGATCCATTACTAGGGCTAAAATTAAATATGAATTTATGTTATGTTAATATTTTTAAAAATGAATTTAAATTGCTTAATTTGGTGTAAAACTGAGTCTTTTATAGATACCTGTATTAAACTTTAATATTGACTATTGAAAACATTGTCGCGGGATATGATATACTGTGTTCTTAATTATATATTTTAAAGATTGAATGAGGAGTTAAAATTATATCGTTTGAAAGCTAGGGAATCTAAGGAAAATCAGGGGAAAAAATACCGGACCAACCCTTGATGACTCGACTCCCTCCGTTCCAGTAGTGTAGGTTACTGTTGGTGTAAGATTGTGTTATTTTCATGCTGTGTTTATGTAGTGATAGTGTAGGATTTAATAATTTACAAAATGTTATTCTTAGTGTACTGGCTTTATTTGTTAATAATGATTGTATTTTTTTCCCCTAATGTGTTCCCTACTGTGTTTATTGATTAATTTAAATTTTAGTTATAACCGAATTTAAATGACGTGATACTAAATTGTTCAGTTCCTAACGTGCATAACTGATTAATTAATTGTGTTTTCAGTCGAGCTCTTTGTGAAGTGTTGAAGTTGCCCAATACGGACAGGGAACTGGTAAATCCCTGGTCTTCCCGTCCCGTACTGCTATGCCATGTTCGTTTAAAGATCATTGACACCTTTTATAACATACCGCCAAAACACAGATTAACATAATACTTCATACTTCACATGAGACACGAATACTGTCTACTTCATGGGAGTCTCGTGTAATTACTAGGCAGTTGGTAGTAAGCATATTAAATAAGAATCTCATCAACATTTGAATACTGTATTTGGAAGTAATGCTTTCGAAAAGTAAACCCATGTGCCAAGAAAAAGTTTTCATACTCTTTAGAGACACAGAGAAAACTATGATATCATCTCGTTTCTCTTGAAACTGGCGTTGGTTTCGTTCTGCACATCTCCATCCAGTATTGTGAACTCAGCTTCATGCTTTCACGCAGCACGTTGGGGGGGGGGGAGCCTTCCCCCCTCGATGTTACTGAAGAGTCCGCCACCCCCACGTAGTTTCGCCATTTTTCCTCCGGACCGCCGGGTCCATAAATTTGAAGAACTTTTCCCCCGCCTTCCTGGTCTTGTGTTACAACGCCGAGAACAAAGCCGGAAGAGGCGCTGCAAATCTCTCGCCGTATGTAAGACGTGCTCGGAGCCCGACCGAGGCACAGCTGTGCGGCGCGGCGACCCGCGCGTACCAACACCAGCTCAACACGTACTACCATGTGCACCGGGAGAGGGGAAGAAGGTATATTCAGATTTCATTACACTTCCTAGTCGATGGGAATTAGAATCACAGCAACATATCGCCTCGAAGTTTGTTATATTTTACAGCAATTAGTTGCCTCGTTAAGGGCATATAAAATTGTTAAACTGCACACGGTTACTTTTAGAGTGGCCACTGTGGTTATAAAAACCACATACCATATACTCAAGCCCCGACCATTTGTCCATTAACTGCTACTCACTGGAACAATAGACAATGAACGTGTAGACGGGGCTTGAGTGTGCATTAGATTGTTGATTCTAACATACAGGTCATTGGACTAGCGAAATATTCCCTTCCCTACCTACAACTACCTTACTATTATGCCGTGTTGCCAGTTTGCCACAGAGTCCACTTAGAGTGCGTGGTAGATAAATAAACGCTGAAAACATCAAATGATTCCTACGCTTTTTTCGAAGCCAATATGGATAAAATACTCAATAACAATCCTAGATAATGGTATTTGCCAACTTTATCAGTAAATATTTATCCAGAATTACTAATTTGTTACGCGTGATCTCTTGCGCCGCAGTTAAATGCACGAGATTCTGGCGTCAGAGATTGTGCCTCAGAAAATCGTAACACTGGAAACAATTTAGTTTAAAACGTTGACGGAAACTATTGTCTAGGATGGCTATTGTTTAACTTTCGCAAATTGGCTTCAAGGAACGTACAGTTACATATTAATGCTTTTAGCGTTGAATTATGTATCACGTCCTCTAAATAATCTCGTTATTACCACGTAACGTGATTCCATTTTTTATTATTTCTAACAACTAATTTGCAAAATATTCACGATAAAGTGAGCACTCCATAAAGTATTCTTTTCAGCCATTTTGCAATCATCTTTGCAATTTTTAATATGAAAACTTCCATGTAACTAGAAACCAGTGTAAACGTTTCAACACACTCAAAGTTAACAATAATTGGCCCAATAAAACATATTTTTAATTACCTAATTTAAAGTTCTGCTGGGTGTTCAGTTTACAGTGAAGAGACTATATATACCTGCATTGCATGAGACGTTAGTGAGGAATTTTTAACTTCACGCACACTTTCAGAATGCCGGCTCGTGAACATGTGTTTTATGCGATATCATAATAGGTGAGGAAGAGAATTAGGGGGGGAAGACACTGCAAAAATTTTAACTGTTTTAATTATTTGTATATTTGTGCTAGATATGGTTTTTATAGACACGTAATTATGCAGTTTTTACAGAATAAAACAATTTTATGCAAATTTGGATTTTGACGTGCCATTACGCAAAAACTGTGAAAGCCAGAAAAATGTCATTTACCGTAAATATATATATATATCCACGATACGTGTCTACACAACAAACCGTATCTCGTACAAATATAAAAATTACTAATATCATTAAAATTTTGTATGAACTCCCTCCTTAAAATGAAAGCTTCACTTTATGACTTGAAGTACTTTCCCAAGGGGTCGCGGTGGCCGAATGGTCAGACCATTCGTCTCCCGGCGGGGTCGGTCCCCGGATTTTCGCATGTGGTAATCGTGCCGGACGATGCCGCTGGTCGGCGGGTTTTCTCGGTGATCTCCCGTTTCCCCCGCCCTATCATTCCGGCGCTGCTCCATACTCACCTCATGTAACCCCTCTTCTCACCAGCGCTAAAGACCTCGATGTTGAGCGCCGAGCAAAATCTCTCACTCAATTAATTTACCAATTTAACCAATCAGTGGTTCCCCAGCGCGGAACGAAGTTTTGTACCGAAATTGTTCGATTCAACACAGTTTCACACTAAGCAACAACTGATTGGCCTAATTGGTAATATATGGTGATAACTTCATGCAGGTAGTCAAAGTGGCCACTCTGTAAGTAACCATGAGTAATTTAACAATTTTTCTGTTTTTTATTAACCGCCTACCACGCACTCGAATGAAATACGTTGAATTTGCTTCGAAGACTAGGGAATTCGTTATGCAGATTTTAAGTAGAACATACAGTTTCCTCGCGTACGAACAGTCCTTACAATTTTGACAGTGTACAAGATAACATGCCGGACAGCGACATGCGGTAAGAAATACATCAGACGTTTTATTGCACTCGCAGTTATTTTTTTCTCTAAAGCTGGCTCTTCACTGGTATGTAAATTTCAATTTCTACGTTGTCATGCTGTTTGATTTTTTTTTCGGTGCCGCATTTCAAGTACACTCCACGAAAGACGGCTTTACAGCTTATGGTTGTTTACGACGGAAGCTTTTAAACATACACTGTGCATGAGTACGCCAGCATTACACAATCTGCGACACCTGCGGGTATGCACTCAAGTTTCAGTCAACTGACTTGGTTCTGTAGGGCTCAAAGTTCAAACGTAGCTGCATAAACTACATTTTAAAAAGTTTTCCATGTTTGCTATGCGGTTGCGGTGTCGCAGCCACCATATTCTCAGACTCACCTCTCACAACCCACACAAGTGGTGTCACATATTTCACAACTGTTTATTTTGCGTCTGAAGACGGTGGATGAAGTCATTCCTTCGCATCACGTAACTTGGCTATGCTCGCCTTGTGTGCATGCCTGTCAAAGACAAATTTTTGATATTTCAATTTGATTAAATGTTATGGCTCAAAAAATGAAAATACAACAAAATTGTCTAACAACGCCCCTTAAGGCGGCCGCCTACCTCACACGTCAAATGTGTTGCAGTGTGTTAGTAAACAGGTTTTTTTTCTACGGAACTATTCCACGTGTGCCCATTGTGCCAACGTAAGAAAAGAAACCACTGTTCAGACAAGGTCGGAAACTCACTGTTAAGACGCCATGATAATTAAAAAACACTGTTTCTAAGACCTCCAACATGACTAAAAATGGCCTTTTCAGAATTCAGTACTTCCTAACCGGATGTAAGTGAAACTCAGATTGCGATGTGCACTGAACTTTGCTACCGACTTTCCACCAATAAAATTATATGGTCACCGCTTATTGTCCAATAGTAAAAACCGTTCGCCGGTAAGCTTGCACGCTATTTCAGAGCTGACTAATTTAGACGATGCAGCATTTGATGCGCGTTTCAAGGTCGCCCTTATGTCACTCCAAATAACGTATAGTTAAGTGTTATTGTTTTGCGTGGTTAGTTCACTGTTTGAAACATTTTCTAGTTGTTCCACACACTAGTTTTGTATTTGCGCTAATTGTGACTATGTCAACTTCTAAAATCCTTAACAGATGCCTCATGAATGCAGTTGCAGCTACTAATTTTGTTGTCGGGCCATGTAACGCCAAGTAAGTAAACAATGTGGCCTCACTCACAGCCAGATACATAATGTAGTTTAACTTCTTTTTTTCCCACGCACCAATGCTCTTAAGGGTGTTCAAGTGCGATAAAGTCATATTTTTATATTTATATGAAACAGTGTTCGTTTTGTAGACGATACTTGTGAGTGCAGTTCCCTCTAACGAAACAATTTTATCTCTCATAGATTTCTCATGACGGTGCGTCAAAGTCAAAATTGGCATGTTCTGCTACCATGCAAATAGTGAAAACTTACGTACGTGAAATAATTCACAGTGAAATAACATACTATGGGCTACATAATAAAACATTTGAAAAAAATCCCGCGAACTGATTTGTATTTTTTAAAGAAACATTGTTGAATTTGCAACTTTTACTGTACTTTTGCGATTTTATAAAAATCAAAATATTACGTTGTACGTATTTGTAATGTTTTATTGCATAGCTCATGGGGTTTAAGTTCGCAGTGAATTATTTTGTTTAAGTAGGTAAATTGGTTTTCACTATTTGCATGGTAGTGTAACAAGCAAATTTTGACTTCGACACCTCGTTATGAGAAAACTATGGGAGCTAAAATTGTATCATAAGAGTAAAATGTACTCGCAAGTATCGTCTACAAAACTAACAACATTTCATAAAAATATAAAATTATGAATTTATCGCACTTGAACACCCAAGATCTCACTGGATCTCTACACCTCCACTCCGAGCCAACGAAAAAAGCGAACGCATCAAGAGAATAATGCACCTACCCGACTCTACGACTTTCCCGTGTTGGTAGCGCGGCGATTTACGAAAACCGGCGGCAGGTCGGGCTCGACGTGAACTGACTATACCGTGACTTGGAGGTCGGCGGGAGGGATAAACCGGCCAGTTTGCAGCATTCCTGGCGAGAGCTCGCCAATTAAGCCAATGTCCTTGGCGTTAACAGCTTCTTCTGTCAGGCTGTTAATGGAACCACGCCTGGAACGAACGTGCTGCTGCGCGTTTGTGACCAGTTCCCCATTGGTCCACATCCTTCGTGCTCGGGAGGATTCTTCCCAGCAATACTTGCATCAATGGATTTGTAGGTCTATGTTTTGTCAGCTGTCAGGATACAATATTTAGCTAGAAACAGCGTTTATTTCCCCACCCATACTGTGTAGAGAGGCACGAGACGCCGTTAACTCATTCACCGTAAAGTTTTTTTATATAGTTTCTGCCGATTTGTATCCTTCCGCTGCGTGTAAATACAAACACCGCCTTATGATTTTATTATTAAACACGATGTTTACATTCATAATCCGCGGAAAAATACAAATCGGCTGAACATAGATCTAATGAAGGGTGTTCGAGTGCTCTTTTTACCATGAATGGCCCATAGTAACAGCTCCCCCTCCCAATTTGACATTTTATGTATAGTTTATTCTTAAAATATAAAACATATTTGAACTGGTATATTAAATTTTTCGGTTAGGAAACACTTTAAATAGCAACATACTGCATCCTAAAAACTACATATTTTCCGGTGGAGAGTCACTGGATCCCCCCCTTTTTTTCTTTGGCTCGTCGTGTGTGTGTGCATATCTACTTATAAGGTATGCCCCCTCAACTCTCTCCAAAGCCTCTGACTGGATCCACGCCTGTGTAGTAATGTATAGAGTCAACTGACTTTTGGTAAAGGTATTTAGTACCAGCTTGTTTCAATGTCCTACGTGCACATCTGCAGCCTTACTTCATGGTTATTGGCAGTGTGCTTCTTTGGGAGGCATGACGTATTTGACTGTGTCAATAAGAGCAAGGTTACTGGAACACCACACGTCTGTGATTTGCCGGTAGAACCCCGAGACACTGCGAGTTGAAACAGCCATCAGTGGCGAAGCGTGGACGTGTTTCAAGGCAAGCAGTAGGATATCCGACTATATACTTTGAGCAGATGACAGTTGTGTTGTTGAGACATAGGTGTAACTAGTTCCTCGCCTCTTACATACGATTGGCTGAGAGGTGTACCTGCCTCTACCAGTCAAATGGTTCCACACTCAACTGAGAGTTCTGTGTAGTCACTGCTAATCACCGCTTGCCCTAGAACACTTCACGCTTCGCCACGGATCCAATTACTAGGGCCATGAACTTTTCGCGAGAAGAATTTTGCCCCGGTTAGTTTCAGTGCCTCACGTTCACAATGCAACTCTGTTTTACGATATTTGGCAACGCGTCTCCGTGAAGTGACGTCTCTCGTTTGACTGTGCCAATCACAATAAGTTTACAGCAACACCACATGTATGTCATTTGGTAGAACTCCAAGTCACACAAGAGTTATATCATCCAATCACAGACCATGAAGCACAACTACAGGATGTGCACGCCAGGCATTGAAACAAACTGGTGCAAATTTCTTTTCGCGAAAAGTTCATGACTAGAGATGAGGGTTTATCGCGGGAAAACTTGAATGTTTCATAGATTTCAACACACGTTCAGTTTACCAGAAGATTACTGGCTTTAGCTTGTACTTGGAGCTGTTACCCTATTTGACTGAGCCAATAAGAATCCCGATATTGTAATATTTGATGCCTGGTATTGGTCTGCAGACGGCTACGTTGTGTCAGTGTTTTCAAGGCTATGTTGGCCCAAAACTATTTCGCGATATACCATAATTTCTAATGATGGTATATCGCGAAAATGTTTTGTGCCAACATACCCTTGAAAACACAGTAGTTAATTGCAACACACATGATTGGTTGATGTACGTCTGACACAACGTAGCTGTCTGCAGACCAATCGCAGACATCAAATATTACAATAGCGGGGTTCTTATTGGCTCAGTCAAATACGGTAACAGCTCCACGAACAAGCGAAAGCCAGTAATATTGTGATATCTGAACGTGCATTGAAATGCAGCAAACAGTCAAGTTTTCCCGCGATAAACCATCGTCTCTCTGTTCATGACCCTACCAATTACTGACTAGGAAGCTGAGTTACAGAAGTTCCGCAACACATTGAAACCAACTGTTGCAAAATTCTTCTTACCTAAAAACCAGTGGTTTAAGAGAAGTGTAAAATGCCATTTCACAGTCCGTGACAAATTCAAACGACTGCAACGGTGTAGTTCTCACACTCCGTGAGTATACTCCAACACAAACCTAGCCTCTCTGTAATATAGGTGTGACGCCTTAAAGATTAAGGTCACGAGGACGATTTATAAACGTTTTTGTAGTGACTAAACAGAGGCACAGCTCCCCACGGCGCAGGAATATAATTTAATCTTCAGTGTGCAGAGAGATAATCTCAAACAACTTCCCGCTCCCCTCTCATACACAGGATTACTGAAACTCCTCCGTTGAGCGGGCTGTTGCCTTTTCGGATAATTAAAACAAACACTCGCACGTGTGTGTAAGCAAATATTCCAGCGCGCGAGCGTTGTATCATATCGCATCGCTTGAGCGCATCCGCTTGCAGTATAGAAAGCTCGGGCTGTTTTCTATACCGCCAGGTACGTTTGGTTAATGAAACTTGCAGCGTGGAAATTCTAAATGATCCAAGTGCCGAAAGAAAACATAACTGAGTTAGTTACATCAAAATGAACTACGTTCCAGTGTCTTATGTTTTACTGTAAGAGCTAAGTACCAATAAATTTCCTAATAGTTTTATAATCGTCGAAAGATTGAATGTCCCATACGTATGCATACTCTTGCAGTGCTGTTTTCCCTTTTTACTCAAAAACATATTTTGGCACTTAGATCATTTAGAAGTTCCACTATACATATAGCATCACCACCCGTCTAGAAAAAAACATTCGCATCCCTCTGTTGGTATGTTGTTTCGAATGTCTTCTGCTACTCTCATATAAATATAGGTATTTCGGGATAAAGTGAGCACTAAATATTTCACCTTTAAAAAAAATCACTAGCCGTTACAGTATATAATTCAAAATTGACAGTAGTTATTCTGCTCCTTGTATTGTTGGCAGTAAATCGTCAAATGTACTTCCGTGTATTTTTATTTTCAATACGACACTGAAAAAAAACCTGAAATCGGCATATTTGTGAGTTTTACATAGACAATGAACTTTTCAAAATCAAACTAATAGGCTTCTACCGGCAGCACAGTTTATCTTACACGCGTAATCATTACCTAAGTGACGCGTCCAAAGATGTTAAGACATTTTCTGTCGTTAGCCTTTACGCGAAGAAAGATACGAACTGACTGAAAACAGAAATTGATCAGGTTTTTTTTTTTTTTTTTTTTTTTAAGTGCTCGCCTTACCCCGAACCTACTACAGCAAAACATCTTTCACAGTCACAATTAGTAGTACCGTAAAACGTGATGAGTGAAACACTGGGGTGAATAGAAAGACAATTTTAAAGCTAAATTTTCGGTATAAAATCTGTTTTAAAAATTCAATATTTAGGTACGCAAGTTAAAACAGTTGTTGTGACTGTGCATAGAGGTATAATATGACATTATTGCCCAGTATTATTTTGGGGTACTGGCCGGCAGGCGCGCTGGAATTTGTTGTTGTTGACAAGATGGCGTCGTTGTAGTTGTTGTAATTTTGAGAGATAATACATCAGTTTCTTTTTTAAAAAGTATAGCATTAAACATTGGTCCTCCGGTGTCGGATTGAG